>JALIGW010000003.1:163798535-163963535 GCA_023053685.1 Diadophis punctatus similis
GACACCTGGAACTTTAGAAGTCTGTCCCCCCCCCCCCCCCTTGGTTCACTTCTACCTTCTGGCTGACTTACTTTTTAATTACCCTTATTTGTCTATTCCTCTTTTCCAGATGATCTCCTCTATCTAAACTGCAATAATCTGGATCACCACTAGAGTTAGAACTTTCTGTATCTTGTTGCTTTCCATGAAACGGTTGTCCCTATTTTTGTAGCAGCCCAAATATCCTATAAGCAGGAGTCTTCAAACTTGGCAACTTTAAGACTTGTGGACTTCAACTCCTAGAATTTCCCAGCCAGCTGTGCTGGCTGGAGAATTCTGGGAGTTGAAGTCCACAAGTCTTAAAGTTGCCAAGTTTGAAGACCTCTGTCCTATAGGATGTGGCTAGATGCAATGAATTAAATGCAGAAAGGAAATGCACATTGCAAAATACATAGTTGAGTCTGGGGCAAGCTTCTAATTTAAGCCCTTTAAAAGAAAAAACCTTTCAGTGGCTTCCACTGCTAGTTAGAAAAAGAAAAATAAATGAAGTTTACTACTGGTTTAGCCGATGCTGCTATTACCTGTTGCAAAAAGTCAAAAGTTCCACATATATGGAAGAAAGGGATGGGGAAAAAGAAAAGCAAACATAGAAGGCTATGTGTGTATGATGGAAAAACATGTAAGAGTGAAAATATAGACTTGCTGAGAAATCAGATAATATTACTGTTTATTTTACTTTTTTTTATTTTTATTTTTAAAATAGTTTTTATTAAGTTATTTACATTTAAAAAACAGAAACATACAAAAGAAAAACATTTACGACATTGACAAGTACAATATAAACATATACAAAACATAAAAAGCGCATACAGCTATAAAGCTGTCTATTTCTATCGTTTGTTCTACGGCAAATATATATTTAACATTTAATTTAACATGGTTTTCGAATTTTGTCTCATATTTTACATTGTGTTTTATAAATCAAACGTAGTGGTAGTAAAATTTAACCATAATATTTATAATGATATAACAATAGTAATATTTGTAGTAGTATAGATAATAATAGTAATAATAGTACAGAAAAAAAAATAAGGCATTGTTGGTTTAGTAATATCTTAGTATACATATATAGTAATACAATATAACTGTTTTCTCTATAAATTCTCTAGTTCAATTTCTATATGCCTTATTTGGCTTATATTTCTATTTATTACATTGATGTTATTTGTTTTCGTTTTTCGTACCAATTGTAAAATAAATTCCAGATTTCATAGTAGTCGGAGTCTTCCTTTCCTTTCAGTTCCATGGTTAGTTTATCTGCTTCGGCACAGTCCAGGATTTTACTAATTACACTGCTTTCCTCGGGAATATCGTTTAATTTCCAATTTTGTGCTATCGTTATTCTCGCCGCTGTTAGTATATGTAGAATAATATAATAGTATTTCTTTTGCATTTTTTGATTTATGTTTCCCAATAGGAAAATTTCCAGTTTGATATCTATATCTTGTTGTGTGATTTCTTTTAACCAGTTTTTGATTGTATTCCAGAAGGCTTTTATTTTTGGACAGGTCCACCACATATGATAGTAAGATCCAATTTTGTGTTGGCATCTCCAACAATTTGGTGATAGGTTTTTATACATTTTTGCCAATCTTGCTGGAGGGAGGTGCCATCTATAGAATACTTTATAATAATTTTCTTTATATGAAACTGATTTTGTCATTTTGTAGTTTTGGTTCCAAATTTTTTCCCATTCATTAATTTGCATCTCATGTCCGAAATTTTTCGTCCAGCTTATCATATTTCCTTTTATTATGTCTTTTTGTGTTTTGTTTTTTAGGAGAAATTTGTATATTTTAGTTATTGCTTTTGGTTCTTGATCTAGTAAAATTTTATCTAATTCTGATTTGAGTTTTTGTATTCCGTATTTTCTCTTGTCATTTTCTAATCTGTTCCTAATTTGGAAATATGGCCACCAATCAATCTTGATTCCTTCTTGTTCCAGTTTTGCTATAGATTTTATGGCACCTCCTTCTTCCAGTATTTCTTCATATGTGACCATTTTTTCCAGATTCGTTGTGTTTGGGTGTGTAATGGCTTCCATACCAGAGAACCAGGGTGGTATTTTGGTGTAGTATTGTTTTTTGATCTTAAGCCAAGTTCCTAAAAGAGAGTCTCTAATTTTATGTCTTTTGAAGTATGAGTGTGTTTTATGTTTATCATCCCAGAGGAATCCATGCCACCCTAAATGTAAGTCATAACCTTCTAGTACCAGTAAACGTCTATTTTTAATTTGAATCCAATCCTTTATCCATGTTAAGGCGGATGCTTGATAATATAATTCAAAGTCCGGTAGTCCGAATCCTCCCTGATTCCTATTTTGTTGTAAATATTTTAATTTAATTCTTGGTTTTTTTCCGGCCCATATAAATTTGGTTAGTATTTTATTTAGTTGTTCAAAATATTTTTTCTCTAATTTGATTGGAATGGTTTGGAATAGGTACAAAATTTGAGGTAATATTGACATTTTAATCGCTGCGATTCTACCAATTAGAGAGATTTGTAATTTATTCCATTTATCTAATTTTTTTTCAATTTGTTTTAAAATTTCCATATAATTTGCTTCTTTTATTGTGGTGCATTTTGCTGACAGATTGATTCCTAGATATTTTATTTTCTTAACAATTTGTAGTTCTAATTTCTTTTCTAGTTATTTTGTATGTCTGTCAGGTTTTTGATTATTATTTTAGTTTTTTGTTTATTGATTTTCAGACCTGCTACTTTCCCGAATTCATTTATTTCTTTTAGTAAAATTGGTCCTGTCTCTAATGGTTCTTCTATGTTGAAAACCAAGTCGTCAGCGAATGCTTGTAATTTATATTCCTGCTCTTTTATCTTAAGTCCTTTTATTTCTTTATTTTCTCTTACTTTTTGTAATAATGATTCCAATGATAGTATAAATAATAATGGGGATAGGGGACAGCCTTGTCGAACTCCCTTTTCTATATTGAAATTTTTTGAAGTTTCTCCATTTATAAGAATTTTAGCAGTTTGTTTTGAATATATTGATTTGATTGTCCTTATGTAATTCTCTCCAAAATTCATTTTATTCAATTGATTTATTATAAAGTCCCAGTTTAGGTTATCAAATGCCTTTTGGGCATCTAAAAATATGAGTGCCATGGATTCCCCTGGGTGTGTCTCATAGTATTCTAAAATATTTGTAATTGTTCTTATATTGTTTTTAATATGTCTATTTGGTAGGAAGCCATTTTGATCTGAATGTATAATTTTGGTAAGTGTTTTTTTTAGTCTTTCCGCCATTATAGACGCAAAGATTTCGTAGTCTGAATTTAAGAGCGAGATTGGCCTGTAACTCTGGATCTTATGTTTCATATTGATGTCTTTTGGAATGATTGTTATTAGTGCCTCTGTCCATGAATCTGGGATTGCTCCTTTTGTTAGTACTTCATTGTATGTAATTAGTTGTATATTTTTTAAAATCGTTTGTAATTCTTTGTAGTACTCTGCTGGAATACCATCCGGTCCTGGGGTTTTATTGTTTTTCTGATTTCTAATAGCTTTTTCTAATTCAATCAATGTTATTTCTTCATCCATCTTATCTTTAATATCGTCTGGTAGTTGCACTATATTAGAATTTTTTAAATACTCTTGTATGCTCTGGAGTTGTATAGTATCCTTACTGTATAGCTCTCTATAATATTCTCGTGCTATGTCTTTTTTTCCCTCTATTTCAAACTGCATTTTCCCTAGCGAATCTTCTAATTGTTGTATTGTTTTTTTTTCCTTTTCTTTTCTTAATCTGTAGGCCAACCATCTGCCTGGTTTGTTAGCATGTTCAAAATAATTCTGTTTGGATGTCTTAATTTTTAATGCAATTTCTTCTTGTAGTATTAGATTTATTTTGTGTTTAGTTAATTCTTTTTCTTCTTTTATTTCTTTATTTTGTGGCATCTCTTGTAATTTATGTTCCAATTCCCCTATCTTGTTTTGTAAGTCCTTAATTTGCTTATTTTTATCTTTATTTCTTTTAATAGAGTATGCAATAGTTAATCCTCTTATATATGCTTTCATAGTGTCCCAAATATTTTGTATAGATGTGTCCTCGTTCCAATTCTCCTGTAGAAAGAAAGTTAATTCTTTCTCCATATATTGTTTAAATTCTTTTTCTTTTATTGTTTTCTGGTTCATCATCCATCTCCTTCTTGTCTTATTTATTCCTCTCATTGTAATTACTATGGGATTGTGGTCCACCCACGTATTTGGTTCTATTTCTACACTCTCTATTTTAATAATTGGTTCTATATTTGACCAGACCATGTCGAGTCTAGACCAGGATTGATGTGGGTTTGAAAAATATGTATATTGATTCTGTTTCTGGTGTCTTTCTCTCCATATATCTTTTATTTTAAATTCATTCACCATTTCAAAAAAAATTTTAGGTAGAGTTTTCCTTTCCATATTTTTTTTTGGTCCCGTTTTATAATCTTCTTTAACATCTACCACTGCATTAAAATCTCCGATTATACAAATGTTTTCTCTGTCTAATTTAATGATTTGTTGGTATAGTTTTTTATAAAATTCTTTTTGTCCATTGTTAGGGGCGTAGATAACTATTAGTAATATTTTAGTTTTGTCTATTGTAATTTCCACTATGAGTATTCTTCCTTCTGTATCTCTATATATTTGTTTAGGGGTTAACCCATTTTTGATATATAATGCTATTCCTCTTTTCCTTGAGTCGGCCAGGGATGTAAAGAGATTACCCATCTTGGGATATTGTAATAACTTATATTCTTCTTTTTTAATATGAACTTCCTGTAAACATGTAATGTCTGAACCTTGTTTCTGTAGTCTGTTGAGTATTTGTCTTCTTTTTATTGGTGAATTGATTCCATTTATGTTAACTGAAAATATTTTAATTTGATTTTGCATCTTATTTTTTACTTGTTGCTCTTGTTAATCTCGCGGTCTTTACTTCTTTTGTTTTCACCCTCCCATCTCCCTCTCTCTCTTGTCTTTTCATTCTCTCCATTTCTTCTATCATTTCTTTTTCTTCCTGGCTTTGTCCCTCTCCCTCTGCACTGCTCTCTCCTTCCTTTTCTAAGTGTGTTTCGATAAATTGATCTGCTTCTTCCATTGTTTCTATCTTAATTTTTTTTCCTTTCCACGTCACTAGGATTCCTTCCGGAATCAACCACCTAAAAGGAATTTCTTGCCTTATTAGTTTTGCAGTACAGTATTGTAGGTCTCTTCTCTTTTCTCTTATTCGTTTGGGAATTTGTTTTAATACATTGATTTCTCTTTCCTTATGTAGTATTTGTTCCATTCTCGTGGTTTTATAAATTTCATCTCTTATTGCTTTTTTTGTGAATCGTACATGTACCTCCCTGGGTAGTTTATGTCTTTTGGCAAAGTTTGTTTGTACTCTGTAAATTTCATCTATGTGTCTATTTATTTCTTCTTTTTCTACCTGTAAAGCTACTGCTAATATCTCTACTACCTGTTCACGCAATTCCTCCTCTTTCACCTCTGGTATGTTTTGGAACCTTAAGTAGAATGCTGATTTCTCCATTTCGAGGAGGGCGATAGCTCCCTCTAATTCTTTGTTTTTTGCTCTTAGTAATTCTTCTGTTTCCTCTATTTTTTTGTCGGTTATGTCTGTTTTTTCCTCTAAATTTTTAATTTGATGTTCATGTTTTGCTACCACTCCCTGGATTACCTCCATTCTATTATCTAATTTTTTGATGTTTCCCTTGACTTCTTCAAAATTTTCATTGGTCTGTTCTTGATTATTAAATATTGTTTGCTGCATTTTAACCATTGTTTCTTGTTGTGTCATCATAAATTCTTGTATTCTATCTAATGTGGCCTGCATAGTGTGTAGTGAAGGTGCTTGTCCTTGTTTTTCAGTAGTTGCCATCTCTGTTATCAGTTTTTGCCCTGTTGCTGAAGGTGTTACCGGAGTTGGTTTCTTAATTGGTTTAGTCACAGTAGTTGTTGTTGACATGATCACTTTGCTGAAAAAGTTATTCCACACTTTCATAAATTTATTACTAGCTACTAAGGAGAAGAAGAGGGAAGAATGAAATGGAGTAGCGAGTCTAAAGTTTAAAGGAATCGAATAAAAGTCAGAAATTCATTAAAGTACAATAAGGGAGAGTATTGGAGAGTATTGTTCGTGTTTTGAGATAGGGAGATAGAAAAGAAGGATTAGTTCTTAATCATTTAAATATCAATTTTCTATTTTGTGGATTTCTATTAAGAGCTTATTATTATTATTATTATTGCTATTTATCTTTTCATTATATAAATCAAAAAATATTTACTAACAATTCCTATCTTTGTTAATTCACACTCTAAACAGTTTAAGTAGTTTAATATTCAATAATAGTAGAAGAAGAAAGAAAAAGAAAAAAAAAGGTCAAAGAAAATGTCTATAAATATATTTATATATGTAAATTCACTTAATTCAATTTCTTAGTTTAAATTATTGTTAATACCTCTTAAAGTCTTATTTCTTATTTCTTATTTTCCATAAAAAGAAAAACTAATATGTACTAATAACTGTAGTATTTAATTACTTAGATATCCACACACATTAATCTTAACTTTAATAGCTTTAGTAACTAAGTGTTAGAGTTTAACTATCAAAATGTTGATTTGCTCAATATATACGTTAAAGTTTTCAAGTTAATTGGGTATCATATGCTATATCTTACAAATGTCTCTTTGGGGGTGGCGTCTTCGATCTTCTTTTCCTGTTTCACAGTCTATTCAAGATGTCTGCGCTCTAGAGAATTGCTTTGTCACAGTTCTCTCTCCTTTCCCCCCACTCTTTAGTTGCAGAGTATTTCCAATATGATCTTCTCGTAGGTCCCTTTTTTTTTTACCCTCAACTGTTTTTCCGGTAATCCCGCAGTTCTTTCTGGATCGTATCCCTTTAAAGCAGTCTATTGATTTAGTTTTATTTGTCTCGCCTTCGCTCCTTTCCGCTAAGGCGCCGCTGGGTTTTTGTTTTTTTTTGAGACTCAATTGTCTTTCGGGGGTGCCGATCGTTCTCTTCTCTTAAGGAATATTCTCCGAAAGTCAAAACTGTAATCCAATTTGTCTGATGTTTGCAATGATCTGCGAATATTTTGCCGTTCCTCTAACTCTCCCTTCCTTGCTGTATGCTCAGGCGGCCATACCTCTGGACCAGCGTGGTTTGCTGGTTTCTTCTTCACTCCGATTTGGGGTTTCCATCTGCTTCAGCGGGGGTTTGCACCTCCTCCCGTCCTCGCACGATGATCCCCTTCCTCGCGCTAGCCCCTGCAAGGCTCCACGCTGCGGATTTTTGGCAGTCTGAACGAAGAAACTCGAGCTAAGTTGCAGTGGTTTGCTTCTTAGCTTCGCTCCGCCATGGCCCCGCCCCCGGAAGTCTACTGTTTATTTTAATAGTATTTTAATTGGAGGTGCACTTAGTTTAATTCTATAAAATACCTTCTCATGATTGTCTTCCTTTCTAGCTGCTTATAGCTGCCTTACTTAATGGTAGCTAGTGACATTATAATGATTACTAATTAGTATAACAAGAGCAGCTGAACTGAGGTCCCAAGGAGGGAAATACTAGTTTGTGTGGGGAAAATACTGCTTTAATGTAATAAACATGGATTATAATACTGTAAGCATTTTCACTGAGATGCATCTGCATTTTTGATAGGGGGAAAATGAAGATGGAAGCTGCAAAGCTTGAAGAGATGAAGATGTATTGTTTTCTCATAAAGTAACTAAACCATTTAATTATTCAGTCAGTTATCCACTAATGAGTTGAGCCTTCTAACATTTTTTTTCTATTTTCTTTTCTAATAATTAACTGATTACAACTTTCGGTAATATCCTTAAACCACCAGTGAATCACCCCACTGTAGTTGCTCAATAGTATTTCCCAAAAAACACAATGTATAGTTTATTTTAAGTAGTAGTACAACACATTTGATAACCTAGTTCATTCTGCAGAATACAACTTGCCTTGGTATAATATAATCATTGAAGAGATCATTAATATTCTAAAATATATAATCCATATTTATATTTGGATTGTAATTGAGCTTCAGACAGAATTTCTCTTTATAATTGCTGTTGTCATTCTTGGTATTTCCTCATGATGGTGCCATTTGCATTACCAATTCTGTCAGCAAAGTTCCTTGCCCTGAGTGTTACTTTTAGATCTTTTACATACTTGTATTGAAACATATTTCAGTTAAATTGCACAGCCAAGCATATTTTGGACGCACATTAGCAAGCAAAACAACTATTACTGGGTGCTTTAAAATCTAATGCAAGGTTTACAAGGTATGTAAGTCATTATATGCAGAGTTTAGTTATATTCTGTGTTTATTGTGTTAAACGATTGGGGATCCTGGGAATTAACATTCTACAAGTGGAGTTCTTGAATCACTGAATGAAAAAATATTTTTTATCCAATAAATTTTATTAACATTTTCCTCATACAGGAAAACTAAGCGATAACTGATGCAATGTATATGTAATTATCCATCCATCCATCCATCCATCCACTCACGTGATCAGTTCCTTTTTGAGATCTCTTGAATGGACCTTGGATTTTGGACTAGTTTCCGAGACGTCTGAAGATTTTTTTTCCTCCAGGCTTTCAGGACAGATTGCAGGATCTTTCTGAAATAATAGAAGAGACTGTTATTTTGAAGAACTGCTATCTTTTAATCAATTTTCCCTCCAACCTGATGCCACCCAGAAGTTGTGGACTACACAATTTCTGTTAACTAATTCACTCAGCTAACTCAGGGTAAATAGAAACTGTTGAAAATAAACAGTTTTTAGTTTAGTGCTATTTCACACAAATCTTTATCAATGTAGTGGGAAAATGCATGGAAATTTTACTTTTTTGTGTGTAGTCAGTCATATGTACTCATTGAAACAGATCGTTTGTTAGGTCTCAGGGAAATTGTGCAACTCTTCACAATTATAAACCCAATGTTATGCTTCTCCAAACAGAAGTTAGTCAAAATAAAAGAATGTCTGATTTTATAAGCTGATTCTTTGTTTGTGGTAAACCATGATGTGGTTTATTTGGGTTTGGTTTAACAAGATATCTGATTGCAGCCAGGGTCATTCAATTTCTATGTTGTATGTTGCATGCCACTATGATTTGTTCCTCAAACTATGGCTTAACAAGTCATATGAATCTAACCATACTGTCTGGACAGAAAAAGTAATCAGCATGTTCACCATGCTGGAGTAGTTCAATACCAAATAATAATGTCATGATCACCTTATATCATCTGTCATCTTAATCAAACTCTGTACTCAGAGTTTGTTGTATCTACTCAAATACAAGAGACAGCTATTGGAAATAAGTTTATTAATGTGACCTTTTCTGTATGCTTGTACAATCTGTCTTCAAAACCAGAAAACTAGAGGCAAACCTCATTATTTAATACAAAGGTATATTAGACAGACAGTGGTAAGGTTCAGAAAGCTAGTATGAAGTAAACTAAAAGTCTTCCACAAGTATGAGTTGTTTGTTTGTTTTTTTCATTTAATTAACTTCTCCCTATTCTGTTTCTAAGTGATCTGTTAGGCTGTCTGTATGTGTGAGTGTTATTTGGGAAGCAGAGTTACATAGTTCTTAGGATCCTTGCCAGCCTCCATATTCCTACCCATTCAGGAGAAGGGTGGGGGAGGAATTCAAATGAAATTCCATTAATGTACAGATGGACGTTTATATTGATTTTTGCAAAGACCAGAACATAATGACAACACAAATAACAGATAATAGCATCTGGCACTTCTAACATTTTAAGCCCTGAAATCTTTGGAAAACTGACAGTTGAACTAAACTAAAAGCTCCAGTTATTTCTCAGTTTTTTGCTTCCTTTTAAAAATAATATCAGCTTTTTCCAATTCAGAATTTTATTTATTTATTTATTTATTTATTTTTGAGGAGGACATTTGGACAAATAGGCTATTTCTTTGTTAGGAAAAAAAACCTTCTAGAAATGACCTTCAAGTTGACAATCAGTTCTATCTGTGTGTGTGTGTGTGTGTGTGTGTGTGTGTGTGTGTGTGTGTGTGTGTATGTATGTATGTATAGTCTCCCTTTATTTTCATTTATCAGCAAAAAATCCATATATATATATATATATATATATATATATATATATATATATATATATATATATATATATATATATATATATATATATATATATATATATATATATATATATATATATAATGATTACTTGCTGCATCTAATATAGTAACTTTATAGTATGCTGTTTTTGACCTAAGATTTTTTCATTTATAGCCAATATTATTTGGATCTAATACATTTTAGACATGAATCAGACACAAAATTATTCAGATGAAAGGATAAATATTTTGTCTCTTCCTTCCTGTATTCCCAAGGCCCATTTGGAGAATTCTTTTGGTTCATGCATGACCCATGTATGCTACCATACTTTTATCTTTATATTATAAATGACAGTATAAACATCTCTTTTTGATGAATGAAGGCAAATAAATGTGTCCTTGAGATCAAGTAAAGTAAATTTACTACATCTATCTCATTCATCTACCAAACTAATTTCTCTGTCATAAGAAGATAAAGGTGTACTTGAGTAGAACCTGTTCTTCTGAAACTGATGCTGGCTCTTGGTAATGGTACTGTTTTTTTTAAATGTTCACAGAGACAATGTTTGATAATGTATTCTAACAACTTGCCCAGGATAGATATAAAACTAGCTGGTCTGTAGTCTCCCAGGGCCTTCTTTCTCCACCTTTGAAATACTGACATGATGTTTGCTGTTGTAAGCCATTCACTCATGTCCGACCCTTGGCCACATAATGTCCAGCATTTTTCCAAGTCTGTTCCTCTGGAACCTTTTTGATAAACTTTGCAAGATTCTTGATGTTACGTGTTCCCTATTCATGAAATTTTCATTTGAAGATGGGAGGTAGTGGAGATTTTCTATACCTTAAATTATACCATTATACTTTTTTTTTACTATTACCAAATTTGGATGGCTATATTAAATATAAACTCTCCTTCTTTCAATCTTTTGAAATATTCACACATATTAGGTTAATTTACTTGGACTGTTTGAGACTCAAAATGTAATAGATTAGATAATAATCATACCACTAACAAATCAGTTTGAATATCATGATACAACATTAATAGAAAATTGCATTTTGATCTTTTGTTCATGCCAAATTGACATTATGAGCTAATACAAATTGTTAAAAATTGTTATGTGAAATGTTTGAATGGTTAATGGGATTTTTACTTTTAACCAATTACTTAATTTATTTTCATATGCCCACAAGCAATATTTACAATTATAACTTCTAGTGACACCTCGGTTTGGGCCTGTAATATTTTCAGCTTCAGAGACACTTAAATTATTAGATGTGATTACCAAAATTATAAGAATAAAAGATCCCACAATTAACCTTTATAAATCTTTGTCAATGAATTAATTCGATAGGCAAATGTTAAAAACTAAATAGAATAAAGAACAAAGAATTGGAGGTCTCCATTTCCTTTGTCAAGGAATTTTCATATATAAAAATTAAATAGTTCCTAGATTATGCCATATTTAATTAAAATAAATTAAAATAAAATATTTTTACTGGAAAAATATTAATTTTCATCATGTTGTTTAAGACATGGTAAGAATAATGTTTCATTCAGACACATTTCTGCAATGACCTAAACCTGCTATATTCTAAGAAGAAGTCATATATATTACTTCAATTGTTGATTTTATAAAACTTTGCCATTATTCCATTATATCATGGATTTAGGAAGATAGCACACTTTTTTTTGTGAGAACTTGTTTGATCCACATATAGTAGTACACCAACTTTCTTTTATTTTGTTAATTCCCTGAGGTGGTAAAATCCATTGTTCTAGTGAGATTCAGAAGGAAGAAATATCTCAGAAAGTTGTAGTTTGCCCTTCATGTCCATATCTTCAGACTGATTAGTCAGCTCAGACATAAGCCTTTATTGGTTTTTTATATGTTTCTATGAACTCACTATTTTCACAGAGCTTCCTTCTTCATCTTTGGGGTCTCTTTTGCTCCTAGACACCTGAATCTGCCTGGTTCTCCTTGAGATGTTATTCTGCTGGCTAATATCATGAAGAATGTTCTTATGTAACATTTGTATTTTCCCAGAGGAGTCTTAAAGAAAAAGATTGCCCTCTGGTCTTTCATCTCCTTCAACAAGGAAAATAACTGATTCTTGTAATTAGTATACTCTTCTGGTAAGAAGACAAATAATAATAAAATAAAATAATAAAATAAAATAAAGTTGCTTTGTAAGAGTGGTTTTATTGATGTAAGAGTAAGAATACTTCAAGACAGATAGCTGCACTGCTAACAATCAAAAATATAATGAAAATATTGCATCTTCTTTTGTTTTTAATAAAAAATCATTGATACAAAATAATCGACATATCTTCTAAACTGACAACATGCTCAAAGTATAATTCCTTGACAAGTTTCTTTCAACTACTGTATTCAAGTTTGATGTATTCCGATATGTTCTATTTTATTCATAAAATTGGTGCTCTTTGAGCTTGGTGGTTTTCTTGCAGACATTTCTTTAGCACAGATCATATTACCTGGTTTGGTAATGAAATGTCTGCAAGATAACCATCAAGCTCAGAAAGCACCAAAGACCCCACAGTTCAACCCTGAGCTACAAATATTATCTTCTATCGGTTCTTCAAATTGTACCATTCTCTTCTTATGTGTTTTATTGAAGTAAAACACAGAATGCTTTATTGTAAAGCTCTAAAGCAGCTGTTTAACTGCAGAAAGCCAGAGATTGGGGTGATGGCTCTTCCTACACAACTGCGATCCTTCTTTGCAATGCAAGATTGCAATGACATGGAAATAAATCTCCCACTTTCTGCACTAATTTTCATGTAATTAATATGGTCTCCACCTGGCAGTCATTATACATGCGTTGTTCTTATGTTGTACACAAAGATAAATCTGAATAAACAGTGCTGATTCCTGTTAATTTATCTAAGTGTCATTCAACTCGCATTATAAGAATCTGAGGCTGATTATTCAGCATAAGAGCAGGTCTAAATAATACTCTACTTTGCTTAATTCTGGCAACAATATTCGTATAGAAAACATGGGCAAAAAGTTGGGGGAAGGGAGAAAACAAACAAGTAATGTACTATCAACAGTCAATAAACATATAAATGAAAAGGGCATAACAAAAATCAAGGAAATCATCAGGTTTTAAATTATAATTTAGTACAGTATCTGTTTCAAATGATGATTCCCTTTATGTAAATATTTGTCTTATTTATGTAAGGGAGAGTATCAGCCCACAGCTGCATTTTTGTTTCCTGTTCAGCTTCTATTGTAAACCAAATTGATGCACTATACTGATATGCATGTTGATGTTTTGTGAATGCCTTGATGAAGAATACAGAGGAGCAAATGAGATATGGTTTATGATTTAAGTGCTTGATTGATTTCTTTGATGATCACTGTCCGAGAGCCAATTTCTATATGATTTATGTTTCTGGCAATTGAGATTTCAAATTCAAAGAAATACACAGCCAAACGATATTGAATCCTCATGTATCTATTGTATTCCTGTCTGATTCCACTCCCTACACCAAACCTGGGTATATTCCCAGGATCAAAACTGGGCTGAAAATATAGATGATAGAGAACAGTAGATGGATATCTAATATCTTTGATCTGCATACCTCTTTCTACCTTAATTGTCCCTCCATTTTATTTGACTTAGGGTTGGTCAAGTCTCCTATTTGAAGATTATTATCCTGTTATATAGTATGGCTTAAAGTCAAAGGCTTAAATATAATAAATATTAGACCTTGATGGGTTTTGACTTCTATATGATGAATACCAACAAGATAGAAAGCAGCAAGAACAGAAGAATGTGGCCATAAATATCTTCCTTGAGACTGATCAGGAGCTTTTTTAGACCTAGCTTTTAAGAACAAAATTAATCAGAGATTTAGCATGCTGCAAAGCAGAACACCAGCCTAAAGCATTAATCTGTCTGTACAAGAATGCTATTAGATTCTACAAAGGAGTCATAAACATTCTTGGAAAATAAAATAGAGGATGACTGCTTTGTTTGGAAGCATGTTCATCTACTTTTTTTTTTAAAAAAATGGAGGGTTCTAGCATGACTAAATTAGAGACAAGAAGCATCCCCGTTTATGTGTATTTGTGTGTTTGTGTGGATGAACAAATTGTCCTGTAGCAGCCATTTTAAGGAAACTCACAACATGCTCTCTGAACTTTAGACATGGCCTCCTGCCTAAAAATATTTTAAAATGCATATCTGCCTTCCTAAAATAGGGTTAAAATTATTGAGCTGGTCCTTCAGATGTTGCTAAACTATAACACTATCAGCCATGGTCACTATGAGCAATATTTTTAAAGTACAGATATATGAAGAGGGTTGAATGTTTTATCTTCATTCACATAGAAGCTGTTGTTGGTTTCTAGGAATACCACAGCACTTTCAAGAAATGAACATGACATAACAAATAAAGGACACATCATTCTAAATACCTCTTTCAGCCAGCATCGGATAGGCAGAAATAACCTTGATCAGTCCTTAAGACAATAAACCAACAAATGAATTGCATTTGTTTCTATTTATATTTAGGGGTACAGCAGTATCTGTCATTGACTCAAGTTATGCATTGGGAAATAAACAGTCCAAAATTAAAAGATGATTCCCTGGGTATTATGAAGTAAAATAAAACAAAATACCTCTTTCTCTTCCTCTTTTCCCTGGCTTTTGCTATAATTGATTGGTGTATCCCAACCTTCTTTTTCATTTAAGGCTTGGTAGAAAGTGGCATTGACCAGAATGCTGCCTGTTTTGAAGGGGGAAGAGGAAGGAGTGGGGACATTGGCACTGAAGGAATTTAGAGAAGTAATATTTTCTTGACTTCGGTTCTTTTTCATGCTCAGATCCAAAGTGCCATTTTCATCTACTTCTATTTCAGTTCCCTGAAACATAAGAGAGAAATGTTTAAAGAACTGTTTGCAGAGGCACCCTAAGACGTGTGGAGCTTTTAAGGGATAAGTGAAAATGCCTCCTATTATTTAAATATATCTAAATCTAAAACCAGCTTTACTGTTTACACCCATTAATATTTAATTCTTAGGCAGACTTAAGTGACACTTCAATAATGCTCTTTCTGTGTTTGAACACTTACATATTGCAAGCAGAATTGGAAAAGAGGCTTCCTAAATATAAACTATATATACTAAATCAGAGGATATTTTAAAAATTTAAATCTTGTTCATTTTATTTGCAAAGAATTATGATCGCTTTCGGATCAGAGCATAACTATATTGTTTATCAATCTTATTCTTGTATTCCTTCCTTCCTCCATACACTAGACACGGTACATTTGCATCAGAGGAGAGTAAAGAAATGCAAAAACATTTGTCCTTTACATAGGAGCTACAATCTCACTTGATCTAAAGTGCACTCTGAATTATAAAATCATGTTAAAGGATTATCGTAATAAATGTGGGTGGTACCCCTCTCTTAAATATAATATCTCATTGGAAATTATGAACAACAAAATGAGATATAAATTATTCTTGTTGATCTGTAGCTTGCATTATGGCCAAATTATGTGTATTTTTCCATATGATATTCTATGCATGTTTGGTATCTACAAAAGTATCTTAACTGAACTATTGAAAGGTTTTGACCTACATAGGTTCAATTAGGATTTTAAATCTGATGTTTCCCCAGATGTGTGAGTTACATGCCACAATTCCCTTTAGGCCCTATTGACCGGGGATTTGGGGGAGTTAAAATATAATACATTTCCAGGTTTGAGGCAACCCTATATGCCAAACCAGCTAGGTTTGCATTTATCTCAGCATCCTTTTGTATAGAAGAAGAATGGGGAATTTCAGTATATTCTCTAATTCAGGGGTACTCAACCTATAGCAAATGAACTATCATTCCTGCTTAATTTTGTGGCCAAGGTAGCCCCAGGAACTATGCTACCAAAATTCTGGAGAAATGTAATTGCCAACATCTTTTTATAGATTTTGGCACTAAGAACTAAAATAGCTTTTAATAAATTAATACAACAAGAAGAACAAAACAATCAGAATGTGGAAAACAACTATTAATTCTATGACAAAACAAAATCAATACAATACAAATTAAAATCCAAATTGTAGAGTTGTAGAGTTGAGAAAGGGGATTCCAGTAGAGAGATAACTTTTGTTTAAAGATGGATGGATGAGAAACGGAACAGTGCTTTTGCTTTATATATTCCCTTTATATAATATTGCAAAACTGAAAATGGTTTAGTTACTATGGTACTCAGAAATTGTTAAATCCACTCAGAGGGCTGGATTATTACACTCACTTCCTGGATCCAAAACTTATTCAGAAAAAAAAAATCCAACCATCCCATAATGTAGTATTAGAAACATACAGTATACCAAAACAACAATAATATTTTCAGGAAAGTTAAATAGAAAGTGTATAAGAAAGTTATAAGCAGTTTCCACTTTCATAAAAATCTTTGCAAAGATTTTTGAGCTACAACACCTTATATTGATATATTTTAAGAAAAATTGGTAGCATATATATTCTGAGTCATAATATCACATTTATAGTAAAATTGGCTTTCATTGAAAATAATATTCCTACCAAATTTTACACAGAAGGAATTTGGGGTCAAGTTTAAGGGCCTTAACTTAAAGGGAAGGGATTTGGAAAGAAATGATGATGATGTCCTCCACAAATACGTTATGTTGAGAATAGAGAAATATATAAAAATTTCCTCACTAATATTTTCAATAAAATATCAAATAGACATCTAAATCGGCTCATAAAATATCACCATGCAACAGGTGATATTGCATGGTAAAGCAAATGACAAAACATCTCCTTCTAAGGTGTCTGCAAACCTCCAAAGATGTTGTAATCAAGGGTGGGTTCCTCCCAGTTTATTATATAACATATTGTTAGAAAATAATCCAGAAAATATAATGTTTTCATGATACTTCTGTAAGGTTTTAGAAATATCAGTTCTCTTGCTTTCCTCAGAAAAAGCTGAAAACAATTGGGCCAATTACTTCACTGTGTACAAATGAGAAACTCTTCTATGACAACAATCACATTTTAATCCCTCATTTTAAGAGAGATATATTTCATTATATTTATGGGAAGTAAATATACTTATAATATGTTCATGCTAAGATGCTTTCACTATATCTTTCTGTCCCTTTTTAGTAAATAATTTAATCTCCTGTGATAGTTTTAAGCCCTGAATTTGCCAGTACAGCTTATCCCGGATAATAACTTAGTAACCACATCTTATGCCATCTGTATAAAATCAAATACAGTTTTATATCAGCATTAATAACCCTTACTTACAAAAATCCAAGATATTAACTGTATCATTGCCAGCTGAACTTTCCAGGGCCTGACTGCATTGCCATAATTACCCTTGTGTTTTTTTGGCTTCATAGTTGATATATAAGTGCAGCCATGAAACGGAGCTACAAGTAATCAAGTTTAATAACCACTGTAAAGTAAAATGCTAAATATTGTAGTTGCAAACATTTTTCATAATAAAAAAACTTGGGTTAAGTCTGCCTGACCAACATTCACATAAAATGCCAGACCTCTGTGACAGATGGCTTAGGAGAAGATGCCATGTGATAGGGCTGCAGTAGTTTTATAGTGAAAAAAAACCCCATAAATAGTGCAGATTTTCTGTCACTAAATAAAATACCAGCTATAGGGAAGGCAGAGACAACAGCAAACAAATTCCATAAAACAGTCAAAGTCTTCTCAAATTAAAACACAAATCCAAATATGTTAGGAAACACATCTGACGATTGGGAACCAAGCCGTATTTAACTGAACTAAAAAGGTCTGTTTGGAAGGCAATTCATACCCAGAGATGTGATCATTCTTGGTTTTTTTTCTTTTTTAACATTTATCATTTTATTGCTTGTGTTTTTATCATTATTGTTAACTGGCCAGAGTGGCATGCCAAAAAATGGGTGACCATATAAATCTTTTCAAGTAAATACAATTAATAAAGTAGCTAGGGTTTCTTCTAATGTGTAAACATTGGTGAACACAAATTTAATTATGTGCATTTGCAAAAAAAAAAGGGTTAGTTGACATATAATGTACGTGAGCTCACTGTTGAACACAATGATCAAATGGAGAAATGGGTCTTGGGTTTGAAAAAGAATGGACTGCATTTTACATCTTGACTATTTATTATATGATACTTTTCATCTAACATTTTCTACAGTCATAGCAAGTGCCAAAGGAATATTACTATGGAATTTACCTTTCTGTTTCATGAATTAATCTTTTAATCATTTTAAACATATATTAATAGAAGAGGATGGACACCTATTCAAAGAAGTAGTTTTTATTTTCATCTTGCCAAAATATCCAAGATGTGCTCTGGAAGATAAACTTTGGGGGAAAAATGCACGTGGGGCAACTCTTTGATTTCTCCCCAGCCAATAAATTAGTTGCATAGAAAATCAACAACTCAGGGAAATGGCTAAGCAAAGATATTTCTCTGTCATATTAGGATTTGATAGGCAGAAAGGTTTACAGAACAGGCGAGTGGTTCTATGTATTGGCTGCATTCACACAACATACTTCACCTTGTTTAACACATTAGACCAAAATATAAATAATCGATAAGAGATGGTATTAAGAAACAAATGTGGAAATTTCATTCAGGAGGAATCATTGTTATCTTTTGGGATGATTTGGGATTGATAAAATGCCATAGTAAATGTTCTCTGTGTTAATTACAATAACAGATTGTTAACAGAGGGTTTTGAAACCTTAAGCTTGCCTTTTTATTACTATTGTTCTTCTTGTTAACTATTATGTCATTAATATAGTATATAGATGATAGGTTAATAACTTGTAAATAGATTCAGTAGTTTAAAAATTTAGGGGAAGGCTGTTTCTCAAGGGATGGGAAGCTAATATTGTTGTAACATTAATCAGTATTCAACTAGAGGGGATAATATGTGCACATGTGTTAGTGTTTTGCCTTTTTAATGCACTTTTTAAATGTCTGTTTTGTGGTTTTTTCTGTTTTTTTTAAAAAATTGGAGTTTTGTATTTGTATTATATATTTTAACTTTTTAAAAAATAATATAAAAATGGAATTGAAAAAAGACTATAATATATAGTTTCTCAACCTTGGCAACTTTAAAATTTGTGGATTTCAACTCCCAGAATTTCCAAACCAGCATTCTGGGTCACAAACAAACAAAGAAACAAGCAAAAACGTCTGCCCAAAGTTAGCACTAACTAAGCTACTTAGTAAATTGTGCAAATGTGTCAGCTAGCTTTATGTGATCTGGTTAAGAATGTTACCTGACTGTTAGTCTGAAGTCACATAGTCCTAAAACAGCTGAACCACAACATGTTTGGCATAAGGAAGATTAACTGCAGCACTGGTTACCAAGTTTAAGACACATCAGTTATTACTGGTTTACAATCCCCATCATCCTTATTTATATTAGACATGGTATGATGGGAATTACAGAGAATAATATCTGGGGATCCCAATACTAATGCATCTGATAATCTAAAAGATCATGAATATTCTTAAACCTACTCAATCCTATAATCTTAGTATGGAACACAAATCTCATGGCACACATAAGAATTATGCTAAATTAAGTCAAAGACTTGCCTAGTCTGGTATCCTATTTCCACAGTGAGCTTCTGATGTTTCGACAAAATTTACAAGAGGAATCAAGCTGAATCAATTTCTTGCTTCTATATATCAGCAGTTGCATTTCATCACCAATATTTCTGTTTCCTTCCATCGGAAATAAAGTACTAGAGATATAATGCAATGAATATGGAGATTCTTCTTGGGTCGTAATAATTTCCAGTCATTGAGTTACATGCTGTCTATTTCTTTTAAAATAATCTGAGCCAAAGGTCATATCACATTTCAGACTATTAGTGCCAGAAACTATTTTTTTTTCAATACAAACTCCTGTAGAAATGTGTCTTGTTAACACCACATTTAAAATATGTCTAATCCAAGAATTCATTATTCTATTTGTGCATCATGTTTCACAATATAGGGACTAAAAAGTTTTCTGGCGACTGTATTATGTGGTGTGATTTTCTTGCTCAAACTGAGTATATGATCTGCTGTTTCTTCTGTATCTTTGCTCAATCTGCACTTTGAATCATTTGATGATTTTTCAGTTTTGGCCTTAATTGCATTCGTTCAAATAGCTTGCTCTTGAGCAGTCAAAATTAAGCATTCAGTTGCTTTTTTAATGTTCCGATTGTAAACCATTGCCAGGTTTTATCTTTATCCACTTTCTCCTCCATCTTTTGTAAAAATTGACCATGGAATGTTTCTCCTTGCTGGTATTTTATTCTTGTTTTTATTACATTTCAATGTTCATGTTTGTTTCCTGTACATTTAGTAAGTTCCAATTTTTAACTTGCATCAATGCTTGTTCTTGGCCATCTTTTACATAATCAGCTAATGCAGGCTTTTCTTCTTCGATAGTTTGTTTGACTTGAAATAAACTTCTAACTCCATTTATGCAGGATAGGTGTGATTTATCAATATCATTACAGGAATGGTATACATAGTGAATAGTCATCAATTTCTTGTTTTTCAGTCCAAACTATCCAAATGAGCTTGTGGATGGTAATTCCAGCAGTGTATCATATCACAGGTATGGCTCAGGAATTCATGACTTTGATGGTGTTTCCACTATTCAATTGTATTCTTTACTAATCACATTTTAACTTGTCCATGCTTGATGTGATGCAACTGTAAAATGCCCAGATACTTGTCAGCTTCATCCTGATGGTTTGGCCATTCAGCATTTAAATTCCATCCTCTGATCTGATCGAAATGTAGTTCATAAAATCATATACCAAAATGTCCTTCCTGTTAATGACTACTTCAGCTTCAACCGCAGCAATACACGAGCATGTAATAGATTCAAACTAAATGTAAACTGCTTCAAACTCGACTGCAGAAAATACGACTTCAGCAATAGAGTGATCAATACCTGGAATCCACTATCTGACTCTGTGGTTTCTTCCCCAAACCCCAAAAACTTTAACATTAGACTGTCTACAGTCGACCTCTCCCCGTTTTTAAGAAGTCTGTAAGGGGCGTACATAAGCGCACCACTGTGCCTACCGTCCCTGTCCTACTGTCCTATTGTACTCTTTTATCGTTACCTTTTACTTATGTTATGTTTATACAAACTACTACTATCCTATACATATTTGATAAATAAATAAATAAATAAATAATAAATAAATAAATATCACTCAGATTTATTGCTACTTTAGCACATTCCTCTAAGCCAAATTCCACTGCTGTATCTGTGCTAAATATTTATCAATGACTGGATTTTGATTTCTGATTTTATGTAAAGCTTCAGATCATTCATAACCCTAACCCTACTGCTCAAAAGTCCAGAATATTTTATGAATTTGTTTGCCACCAACTGCTGAATGGGAATGTTGGCTTTATTTGTCTGGATAGAAATCCGCTTCCAAAATTGTTACTTAAACTATTTAAATTATAAGAAATAAGCATTACAAAGGAGAGGAACCTATAGAACAGATACTACCCCAAAGAAGTCCTGCCATTGGACAGAATAAAACATGAGGAAAAGAAATTAAGAATACAAGACAAATTTAACCAAATAAATGTACTCAAAATTCATTGAGTGGGCCTGTAAAGGCGTAACGTCTCATGCTATTGTATTTAATTAAAAATCTGTGGATTAAAAAAACATCAAAAAGCAAACTGCAATAAGCACTAGTTTTCAAAAATAAAATAAAATAAAATATTCTGCTTAGCATTTATTCTGCAGTGTAATAGCTTTAAATGTATTGACTGCAATGGTATCCCTGATTTATACTTAAATATATCCTTAATACCACAATCCAGATTCCTGGATTCTGTTTTGTTATCTATTCACCAATTTCAGCACCAGGAATAATTGAGAGACATCAGATATGCTTGTCTGCTAAATATTTCATGCTGTTTGTTTTCCTGTTGTGTTTTCTTTCAAGATACAGTACACATATGCCACTCTGTCTAAACCTGTGGGGGGAACACCCAAACATTAAATAGATTTCTTGGCAAAAACACCATAGAAAGATAAAGATAGAATATACTGCCTGCGACTCCTTCTTTGAATGGCAATTACACAAGGTATGAGATCAAATCAGAGAAAACTGTGGCAAGAAGTGATATCACAACAGGCATATTTCCAAGAATTTAAATAGAAGGAAAGTTAAGAGTGTCACCATTTCCCAAATCATTTTCAGAACACTCTCTAACGCAAACAAACAACCGATTTCCTTAAATCTGGATAAATACAGGTGATTCAAGCTCATATTATACTGTGATGCCTATAATATAAAATATTTATATTAAATCATTTGTAGTTATTTAAATGCTTTGGAATCATTAAATACAATGCTGGAAAAGTGCCCTATCTTTTGCATGTAGTGATAGAAAATATAAGATTTTGAGCACAATCTGGTTTAATTTATTTGGTTATTCAAACTGATCCAGAGAATTCTTTGTAGGAATTCATAACTATGCATTTAAATATGTTGTATTTCATTGATGTTACTACTATGTGTTGATTTTTTCCTTGCTTCATTTCATACAGAGATCTGTGTCCTTAAATAAATATGCAATTTGATTATAGATCACTTCCATTTTTTCTTAACATGGAATTACCCCCCCCCCAAATCCTTTAAAATAGCTGTTATAAAAACAGATTAAAGATCTCAGTTAAACTTTATAATGTTTTATTTTATTGTTTTGATAGGTTAATCAAAACATTTTTTTTCAGTAAAAGATGCTATATTTGTAAGTGCATTAAAAGCAATTTAGAAATTAATTATACAACAATGTAAAAGCATTACAACTAAATTATTAATATAAGCCTCACTAAATTTATTCTCATTCTTGAGGTTAAGTTTGAAAGTAGATAGTCATTTTTTTCCATATAATTTTCCACATAAAGGTAATATTTTATTGGATGATGGTGAACAGACAATATACAATAGAAAAGCATGATAAACAATCTAAATAATTTTGCCTGGTTCTTTCTCTGTCTGTCTGTCTGTCTGTCTGTCTGTTTCTTTCTTTGCTAGACTGAAGTTAGAAGTATGTGGCCTATTGATGAATTTTCCTCTTATCATTCTTTTGATGAGGTATGGGCTGTTTGATTAGAACATTTTCTCTGCAAAAAGATTGGAGGGGAAAGCTAGTTTTCAAATTCAGTTTTATTTCATAGAAAATGTTCCCAGCTCAGTGGAGAGGGAGCTACAGAATTTTATATTCCTTGCTTTATATTATTTTAAATGTAATAACAATACCTTCTGAGAAAGTTATATGCATAATTAAAAAATAAATTATAAATATTGTCTGGAGAAACAATATTGAAAATCAGAGTGATTATCACACCAAAATAAAACCATACAGTTTTTGAATAAGTTTTGGATCACATTATTTTTTCTTTCTTTCAGACATAAACAACAAAAATATCATAATGTATATTATCCTGTTTAAAATCTGAATTTCCCTAAAAGTGATCATTATTTTTTTAAAAATAAAAAGAATATCTTTGATTTTGGCAAATCCATCTGTTTCAACCTTGCTTTGCTTTGCTTTGGCCAAAAACTAATTCTGTTGGCCCTTCTGTAACCCTGGTTGTCGTTTTTCTCTGCTGGAAGTTTGGCAAAAGTAAAAAAAACTGGCAGAGGACAACATATTATATTTTTAAGTGTATATTAAAAACTTTTTTGTATGCCTATTATCCTTACCATGTGCTCCAGTTGTGACTAGGAGTTGCTTCAATCGCATTCCCTTCTTTGGCAAATGCAAAGCAGGTGTATATAGTAACTGAATATATATATAAACAATGGTCCCTCTATTACTGTTCTTTCACAAGAACGGTCTGTTTCTAAGGTCAGCCATAAGTGGGGGCAGCAGTTTAATATTGCCTCTGGCATCAACCTCTTTCCACTCAGGGGGATGAGAGTAGGCATTGCCATAGCTAGTGTTAGAATACTTTCTTGGTCCAAGGTAGTAAATAAAATTGTGGCTCCAGATAAAACTTGTTAGGAATCCTGTACCTTAAAAAGAAATTGCCTGGGCAGTTGGAAAATAAGGCTCTCAACTTCTTTGGTTGTTGGAAAAGGCAAAGTAGAATATTCTTGTTGAACGTCTGTGAGCTTCGATTGATTTTCCATATTTTGATATGCTATTAAAATGATACATTTGCCAGAAGGAAACAATCTTCCTGAAGAAGATCCTCCGGTACCAGATTAATGGCTGCTCACATAGCAAGACTGAGAAGTATGGCTAAAATGTTTAGTACAAGGACTTTTCTAGCACAAAGACATGTCACTGTATAATACTTTTTTTATTAACCTAGCTAGCTCTACACATCCATGCCTGTTCATCTTTTCTACCAGACCATCTCAATGTTCAAGATGCTACCGGCACTATTTCCAATGATGGTCTTGCTATTATATTGGTTGTGAATGGTACTACTGCAACCTAATTTGCCTACTCACAAGGCTGCATTGTTAAACATTTCTGGGATTCCTTAACAAAGCTCAAAGTCCAGCAAATCTAGAAGACATTGGTTGAGAATCCGATCTTATTAAGTAACAAAACAACAAAAACAATGAATCTGTTCCCTGATAATCAATGAAAACAAAGCCTAATTAAAATTAAAAGCTAACAGCTACACATTTTCGTCAACCACAATCTCACCAAAACCTGTGTATTTCCAATTTATCAAAACTTGAATTTCTTAACATTTCTATTAATTTTATAGTAGTCTTTATTTCATGTGAGAAGAGGCCTCTTTTAAACCAGTTTTGCACCATGTCCTTCCATAATTCTTTTCCACGTAGAAGCCATTTATGACAACTCTCCAGAACACAGTCATATCACTTTTCAAAGGAATATTCTGAAAGGTGCTGCTCTTTTCAAGGGTAGGAAGGGGGAGCAATTGAATGCAATCACTAATACGAAAGACAGTTTATTCACACAGTTCAGTAGCTAACGCACCCTCCAGGTTTCTGGACTTGCCTACCTTGGCAGACAGACTCCGTGGTTTGCTGGAGAGGATCTCTGTAGCTTCCCTACAGTGGGTGGAAAGGTTCAGAATTGCAGCAGCTGCTGCTATGTGGGTGTCTTCACTACATTGACCGTAGCGATAAGAGCTGGCATGGCAAGGACTCTGTGTGTGGGCGCTAGCACTAGGCTGCCGATTAGAAAATTTCCCTGGATTTGAAAAATGCTTTGCTGTTGAAGAGAGATTTGATTAGAAGTAGTTCTATGCAACTGTCCTCCTATTAAAGGGACAAAGGCAATCAGTTCATACAGTAAAATAGACAAAGAATACATGAAATAAAAGCTACTCTTGACACAAAACTCCACATTTTTTTTAAAGTTTCAGAAATTAATAGATTTAAAACAGTACACTGTGTTGTCATATAAATGTTCAGGTACTTCCAAATTCAGTAGAGGACATCATTATAAATCCATTTCCTAAAATGTTCTCATTCCATGTGAAGGAAACTTTGTAGAAGTTTGATTATGATGCCATGCCTGCCATCTAGCAAATTCTGAAGCCCTCCCCCATGGACATTCCTGCCTTTTGGTACAGTTTTGTCTCTTAAAAAAAAAGTTTTATTGATATTTTATATATGCTTAGCCTGACCTCAACATTTTATGCAGCATTCATTTTGGTTCTGGAATTGAATCTCTTGGGATGTATTATCATTTTCCTGCAAAAGTGCACATTTACTTAGAGTGCAATTGAGTTCCAGTTATTCAGTTTGAGTGTGCTGCCAGTTAAGTTCCTATATAATTGTACCTTTAACCAAGAATTTTAAAGTGGGTATTTATAAGATGACAATTCATGTGGGGTACAACACAATATTGTGTCTATCTGTATCTCAGGAATCAACTGGATTTGCCAGTTAATAATACCCTAGAAAGTTAGAACATGAGTTTTCAAAATGTACATGACTCATAGTTTATCAGTATCTTCTCCCAACCATGCACTGAAAATAATGTTGCCAAAGCATTGGATACTCTTAAGAAAAATGAAGCCAAAGACTCATTATTATTGCTGCTGCTGCTGCTGCTGCTGCTGTTGTGGTTGTTGTGGTTGTTGTGGTTGTTATTAATAATATAACATTTAGACTGGATTTAGCATTTGGCCTCCGAACAAGTGCTTCCCAAAGACCTGGGACAGGCAGATATTGTTGTTTGATGGTGTTTAAGTTATACTCACAGGATGTAAGCTGTTCCAAGTAAAGCTGCCTTTTGCAACTGACTGATGATGTTTTTGTCAATTATTATTATTATTAAATTTTTATCTGCTTTAAAAAAATATTTTGATCAACTCAAGGCAGCAAGCATAATTAATTGGAGGTTCTGAACAATATTCTTCCCACTCTGATAGATTTAAAATAAGGTTTTAAATTTAGAGGAAGTAAAATTTATACTTTGTGAATTATGTTCACCTTCTCTCTAGAGATAGAGAGATTGAATTGTATCCATTTCAAAACAATCTCCTTTTTTTCTTGAACCACCTGGACTACAGATTTATTTAAGCAAGCTTCACGGAAGCTTCTTTAGCAAGAGGACTAAGCAAAGAGGTAAGAATAGATGGACAATTTAACCATAGAATTGTATAGCCAAATGCAAAAAGCAACCAATAAGCAACCAGTACATCAGATAAAGGGATTACATGGGATCATAATACAAACATCAGAGCAATCACTCTGACCTTATAAAAATGGCAAGATCTTATTTTAACAGTGTAATTCTAGTAACTTAGATGCCACTAGCATTTCGGCAAGAGATCTCAGTTTTGTATAATTATACCTTTTTACATTAATCAGTGGGTATTGCATATATGTTTGGGTGTGAGTCTTATCTAAACAATATATTGTTTGCTATCTGCAAGGTTGTGATCATAAGAATGAATATGTATGTTAGAATAGAATAGAATAGAATAGAATAGAATAGAATAGAATAGAATAGAATAGAATAGAATAGAATAGAATAGAATAACAAAGTTGGAAGGGACCTTGGAGGTCTTCTAGTCCAACCCCCTGCTTAGGCAGGAAACCCTACACTACTTCAGACAAATGGTTATCCAACATCTTCTTAAAAACTTCTAGGGTTGGAGCATTCACAACTTCTGGAGGCAAGCTGTTCCACTGATTAATTGTTCTAACTGTCAGAAAATTTCTCCTTAGTTCTAAGTTGCTTCTCTCCTTGATTAGTTTCCACCCATTGCTTCTTGTTCTACCCTCAGGTGCTTTGGAGAATAGTTTGACTCCTTCTTCTTTGTGGCAACCCCTGAAATATTGGAACATTGCTATCATGTCTCCTCTTGTGCTTCTTTTCATTAAACTAGACATACCCAGGTCCTGCAACCATTCTTCATATGTCTTATATGTATATATGTACTGTATGTATGTATGTATGTATGTATGTATGTATGTATGTATGTATGTATGTATCCATATGTGTGTGTGTATACACACATACAGATGCACATACCCAATATATATTAAAAGCATCAAGCACTGTTAATGTGTATGTACTGTAAGATATGCACAGCAAGATATGCAGAGACCTCTATGATTTCTCAGAAGGAACTAGCTATTTTTACCATAATGAAGCTTTTAACTGTGCTAGTTGCATGTTTTGCTTGGTATGTATACCCTGGGAGATAAAACAGACAAAAAATACAGTTTAATTTTGTTAGTCTCTTACTTACATTCAAAGGATTGTGTGGGCTTTTGTCCTTGTATAGTTGGCATCATTGCGCATTTGCCAAAGACTTGGGCATCAAAGCTAGCATAGTCAAAAGGTACTTTCCCATATTTCTCTTGCTCTCTTGTAAACGTGGTTCTGGAGGAAGGGATTGCTTGGGCAGATCGGCAGCTGTACTGAGATAACTCAAAATGTTTCACCAAGTTTGCCCTTCATAATGAAGACATAAAATATCAGAATAATAACAATTATTATTAGATTCATTCTTTAACACAGATACACCTAACAGAGTAATTTGTAAGAGATGCAGATTAGCACTAACTGTTTAGAACTAGGAAACACAAAATAGTAAGACATAAAAAGTAATATTGTTCATATATTTTCTTAAAGGTCCTTTCTTATATTTAAAGATGTGCAGATTTCAACTCCTAGAATTCCCCAGCTAGCATGCTTAAAGCTGCCAAGCTTGAGACACATTAGTCTACAGAATTATCTTTCTCATCATAAAACTCCTCACAGCTGAGGCAGACAAATTTAGTGGGTTTTGTGTTTAGGCATGCCTGTTATCAGCTTTGACTGATTCATCTGTTATGTCTTTTCCTAAATACAGTGCTCCACACCTACCCTTGGTTGGTGTTTCTCTGATAAATTAATAGGATAGAATTGAGTTGAATTTATTCCTCCCAACTTAGGCCTCGTGAATGCATACAGTATTAGGTCAGTTTTTTATCCATGATCAAATAATGGATAACAGTAGTTACCATATTTTTTGGAGTATAAGATGCACCTTTTTACCCCCCAAAAGAGGGTGAAAACTTGGGTACGTCTTATACACCGAATGTAGCCACACCCAGCCACACCCACCCTTGGGCATCTGCCTCCCAGCAATTTACCTCCTTGCAGCAAACAGTGCAGAGCCTAATTAGCACAAGAAACTGATTATCAGCCTCCCGACCTACAGCTGATTCAGCACAGGCAGGCCATGTGCTAGAACTGAAAGTGAAACTAGCATAAAGTGACCAGATTTTTTTTTTTTAAGAGGGACACAATTTGAGTTTTGCCCTCTACGCATGCGCAGAATGCTGCGCATGCGCAGAGGGCAAAAGACAGCGGCATCCAGGCGGCCCTGCCCCCCCGTCAATGGTGTCCCCACACACACCCGGCGCCTTTGCAAAGCCCGGCCGACCTCGCAAGGCGGTTGTGCAAACGTTTTGCAGGAGCAGGCATCGCCCCCGAGCCCCGTTTCTGCAAAGAGGGGGGTGGCTGGGAAGCGATGCATGCAAAGCCGCCGGTGCATTTTTTTTTTGCAGCGGCCGGAGAGGGTGGCTAGAAGTCTCCCGGCTGCACCGGTTGGATGCCGGCCTGCCGATTCGCCCATCCTTCCCACCCACCCAGCCAGCCCGACCCCGCCTCCCAGGGCCGTGGAAGCCCTGCCCGCTTTCCCTTCCTCGCCTCCCCGCTTCTCTTTTATTTTCGCTTCGCGCCCAGCTGCTTCCCGGAGTTGGGGTTCGCTCCGCCGCCTTTGCAAGACCGCAAACTCGGGTCAAGCCCGGCGCGGCCGGAAGTAGAATGAGCGAGCGAGGGAAGGAAGGAGGGAATCATACGGCTCCGCCCCGGATGCACCAGCTGGCCACGCTATCTCTGTCGGGGCTGCAGCAACCCCAGGACCTCTTTCTCCAGGCATGGCTTCCGGATCCGGACTACTCTAAGGTGACCAGATGTCCCGATTTTGAGAGGGCCTGCCTCTGCTGCTGCTGCCCCTGCGGCTGGGCCCAACCTGGCCGTCCTCGAGTGCCTGCAGGCCAATTTTTTGAAAGAATGCCCTAGTCGGGCATTGTTTTAAAAAATCGGGACTTTTTAAGAGGGCGGGCGGGACGCGGGACAAATGATTAAAAAGCGGGTCTGTCCCGCCAAAATCGGGACGTCTGGTCACCTTAAACTAGCAGCAAGGAGACAAATTGCTGGGATGTGAACTGCTGGCAATGTTGGACTGCTGAAACTGCAAGGAGGTAAGTCAATAACTACAAATGTCTATAGAATGTTCAAATGATTAGACTTTTTAAAAAGACTGCTTTATTATTGTTCTAGACAACTTAACAAAATGAAGAAGCTTTTTAAAATAAATGCTTGATCTGAAGAGGCCCAGTGCTATTGTATCTTCTTTTAAATATCAAAGAATAACTATACTTCCAGAAAGCCACATCAAATTTAAAGATCTGCAAAAGTATAATCTGAAATGTAACAGTGTCCTGTTTAGTATTAAGATAATGCAGCTGAGTTAAATCCTGACTTAGTCATGTTTGGAGTAGATCTATTTAAATAATTGGGAGGAGTTAGTGTGACTACATTTAAGAGAACTTTCTGGCATTAATATACTGCCATAATGTACATTTCTCCAATTCTTTGCTATTTCTATGGGTCAGATACACATGCACAAAATACACAGCAAACAGTGTACTGTATATCATCTATACTGTTTGCTGTTTGCTGTTTGGCAAATTGCTGGGAGGCAGAGTCCTTTTTTCCTTGTTTTCCTCCCCCAAAACTAAGGTGCATCTTATACTCCGGTGCGTCTTATACTCCGAAAAATATGGTATATTGTGAACCAACCTGGCATTTACCAGATACCTAAAAGAAAGCTTTTGCATTTTTTACTTTTGTCAGGAAATTTCAAAGTCTCTTTTGAATTTCTCTTTCGTGTTGGTGCTACATGCCATCTATCATTCTGAATCCTTTATAGTTGTCCATACTTTTGGAAAAGACCAGTCCCTTTTCTGGAAAAGAATAGCCTGATGATTGCTGTCCAAGGGTAGGTGACCTCACATTTGGATTCCTGAAATAAACTATATGTGGGGCTTCTTTGTTTCTGTCCTGAAAGATGCAGATGAGTGGCCAGTTTTCTGGGTGGGCTCCTAGCCATACTTATAGTATTCATATGCTGAAGCTACTGCACTGGCTATCCACTAGCTACCATGCCAATTAGTACTGGCTTATAATGCCCTGAGTTACAACAGATGGCATCTCCTAAATGACCTTGGCTGATTTTGAAAAAGCTAAGCAGGGTTGGACCTGCTTTGTATTTGAATGGAAGATCACCACAAAAGCGCAGGGTTATGGACTAATCTGAGATGTCATATACATATAGCATTCTGGAAGAAAGGTATGGCGAGATGTGGATGTGGATGTGAACTCAACTGCAGGGAGACTTTACTTCTTTACAAAGCTCAGAACAACTTGGAATCATAATCTCAATGTGCCTACCTTTCCTTTAATAAATATGTACAATCGCTATGATCTTGAGATCATAGCGATTATGTACAATCTCTATCATCTTGAGAGGTCTTACTGCTGATTTCAATTGAGAATTGTCATCTTCCAGACGTTCCAGTCTTTTTAGTGGTAGCAAATATTCTTTGGAAGGCTTTCCTTTGAAATTAGAGGATGCCTCCTAAAGATTCATCTTTTTATCTAGGTCTTTCCTGTGTAAACAGTAGAGTGGGTTTCCCCCCTCCCTTTATACATTTTAATGTATCATATATTTTTATTATCCTTTTTGTAATAAAATAAGAAATGTAATGGGATACGGGATATAAATAGATTATATCCCTGAGCTGAGGTGGTGCAGTGGTTAAAGTGCAGTATTGCAGGCTACTTCAGCTGACTGCTAGCTGCAGTTCAGCTGTTCAAATCTCACCGGCTCAAGGTTGACTCAGCCTTCCATCCTTCCGAGGTGGGTAAAATGAGGATCCAGATTGTTGGGGGCAATATACTGACTCTGTAAACCACTTAGAGAGGGCTGTAAAAACACTATGAAGCGGTATATAAGTCCAAGTGCTATTGCTGTTATGATGCTTAGATCAGCCAAATTGCCCTTGAATTTCAGTAGTAAAATCTTCAGGGGATTGGGGATGCATTAGGACTTTATATTGTTTATTCCTGTAATAATGAATGATGAGGTCTCATCTGCACCTTTTACATGACATTTTATAATGTATTAACTTAATATCTGCAAACTCCTACCTGCACCACCAATTCAAAATATTTCAAAACATTACAAGCTATAGTATGAATATAAAATGAGTTATAAATGTCTTTTTCCAGAATGCATCTACTTTAAATATGATTCAAAAATTTTACCTGTGGATCTGATCATGGCACTGCCCTATTTTGAGGGATTCATGTTGACCTTTTTCCTGAGACATTGCCATTTTCTCAGCTGCAGCAATTGGACATCCAGAAAGACTATTGAAAAGATTTGTCATACAAAAGTAATTGTTAACAATTTATACTCAGAGGTATTAGGATTTCTAAAATGTATTTTGCATCAAAAATAAAATATTCAGCTTGTTGCCCTTTTTATTCTGCTTATCATGTTAATTGCTATTACAGCCTTTAAAATCTAACTGTATCTTCTTTTTCACTGTTATCTCAAGCTATTATGCTTGCTAGAACTTCCTCTCCTATACATCCCCTGATGATTTTAATTCAGCTAAGTTCCCATGCCCATTTACATACTAGGAGGCTATCTATTCTTTCCACTTGAATGTTGCTAACACAATTATTTCATTACTTCCATAACATCATTATCTCTTTGGACTTGTAAGATCTTTCACCTCTCTAGTAGTAAAGTTGACCTTGAACGTTTTGTGATATAATACTTGTTTCTTTCTTTCTCGGGGAAATTAGCCAAGTAAACCTTATCAATGATTTTAATGTGGTAAATTAAACCATGATCTATCATAAATGGATCATAAGTTCTTAGAAGAGTAAATCATACACCAAAGTATATCAAGTTTGAATCTAATCAGATATTTTCACTATACAGAACTGATCACTTGATTAGTCTTTACGGTTCTTTGTAAGTCGTTTTAAATTCTTTGTGGTTTTAGATGTTTTAATATCCAGTTTACACTTAGGATTCCATATGAAATGAAGATGCCACATTCCTGTATAAAGTATATATACAGTAAGTACATAACTGAAAGCAAAAATATGGGGAGGGGATACATCATCTATGAGTGGGTAGCATGTACAGTATTTATATTGGCATCCTGCCTTACTTAAGCAAACTGTCAATAGATTATGATTTAGGAATAAATGTATTTGATTCAATTCTAACGTTTCCTAGTACTGTAAAATGAAATAACATAATTTCTCCAATTATGTACTTATCTTTTTCATTGTTTTCAACAGGAGAATTAATTATTCGTGTCACTGTATTTCAGTAAAAACCTTGGGATCTAAAAATATTTCATTTGGACTGAAGATTCTTAAATGTATGTTTGTGTAAGGAAGTTTTCTTGCAGGAGTTAAAAGGTTATATTGATAGTCCTCAGTTATCTACAATACTCGACCAAGAACTCCATTACTAAGCGAGGCAGTTGTTAAGTGTGACATCATGTGACTGTGTTGATTTACGATGACAGTTACAACAGTCCCAGTTTCAGATTTTAGGAAACTCCCACACAGTTGTTAGGTGCAATGTTGCATGCTCTCCATTTGTGATCTCCTGCTAGCTTTCCCATGAATTTTCTTGTCAGCAGCCAGCAGTGAAGGTCTCAAATGGTGATTACATGACTGCAGGACAGTGTGATCATTATAATTGTAAGTTGCCAAGTGCCCAACTCCCAATCATATGACTGTGGGGATGCTGCAATAGACATATCTTCAAGGACCTGCCATAAGTCTCCTTGTTTAGTATCACTGTAACTTCAAATAGTTGCTGAACAAATGGTCATTAACTGAGGATTACCTATATTGTTGCTTTATATGAAATAACACATATTAAAAAAAAACCATACCGTTCTTAAAGATACTAGATTATCACCAGTGGAAGCAAGCTTGAATTACCTTCTGTGAGTGTTGCGGTTGCTATTGACATGTCCTCTTCCTGTACATCCAGGGGTGGGGCACTTTAAAACGTTTTCATGCATGGCAAGTACTAAATAAAAAGAAAAAACAAACAAACAAGAAAATCCTGAAATCCATGCTAATTTTACAGAATAGTTCAAAGTTGGCAATTAAGGGGAGATTTAAACCCTTAAGTTTATACTAGTGAAGTTTCAACCAAAAGAAAATATTAAGACCAGTCACAACTGCAAAATGGGTAGCTATATAAAGTGATTAAATGAATGAATGAGTAGATGAATAAATACATAAATAAAAAAGAAACCATCTCACACAGTTATTATGTAATTCAAAATAAGCAGAGAATTTAAGAGTTTGAGTCACCATATAATCTCCCAAGATAACAAAACCTGACATTTGTTAAATAGTTGCCCATCTTTCTTAGATAAGAGAAATCTGTGTCCACTCTTGAAAAGCCCTCATCATCTGAGTGTTCCTATGTCTGAGATCTAATGATAGATAGATAGATAGATAGATAGATAGATAGATAGATAGATAGATAGATAGATAGATAGATAGATAGATAGATAGATAGATAGATAGAGAGGTAGAGGTAGAGGTAGAGATAGAGAGGGAGATAGAGATAGAGATAGAGATGATATAGATATAGATATATAGATATAGATATATAGATATAGATATATAGATATATAGATATAGATATATCATATCATATCATATCTATCTATCTATCTATCTATCTATCTATCTATCTATCTATCTATCTATCTATCTATCTATCTATCTATCTTCTATCTATCTATTAAATTTAACACTGTTAATCTCGAATGGACATTGGAAGGTAGAAGGTTGTTTTACTGGCAAACTGACTTCCCAGCTGTGAAATAATAGCTGCATTATCCTCTCAAATTTATAAGCTACTAAACTATGTTTGTTCATTTCATGCACTTGCATTCCGTAACTTACTTCAGTAATTCTTGATAAAAATAAAATGATTCAAAGCTTCAAAAATATAATTAAGGCACTTTATAAACAGCTATGGGAAATATAACCAAAAATACATTTTTCCTAGCATTAAGTTCCAATCATAGCAAAGCAATTTTACTTCTATAAGTGTTACAAAATTTATCACCAAAGCTTCAATACTAACTCCATAGGATTACACTTAAATTTAAGTAAATAAATTTGGGATATAGGTTGATTTTGGATCAGGTTATAGTCATATAGCTGGTCATGGAAAAGAACAGGATAGCAATGACAAGTATAATTGATATCCAGGACTCAATCTTAGTCGATCACCAGGACCAGAGGTTTTGTCTTCTGAACATTCCGACTCATGCTGGAGCCCATCCTTACTACTCTTTGTGCTTTGGGCTGTTCTGTGTGTGGTAGTTCTCTGAGGATGGGCTCTAGCACAACTCCAAAAGCTCAGAAGACAAAACTTCTGGTCTCGGTGACTAACTCAGATTGGATCCTGAAACATTATCCTGGGACACATATATTCACCTTCATTCATAATAGATATCCCTTTAATTACAAGGCTATTACTAGCCTCAATCTTTGCTTAAATTCACAGAACAGCACAGCTGTGCCATTTAAAAGCTCTGAAGGTCGATGGAATATTTTCTGAATCATCATACGGTCTTGAAGAAACCACAAGTCACCAGCTCTGTGCCACATAATTGCTTCTCTGACTGTCACTCAGTGGAATTGTCTTCATATATTCAGGGAAACGAAAACACCAAAGGCAGCGCACCTACCATTCCAAGGCACAGGGCCTATTCATATTAGTAGAAAGGGATTGTATAAATTTAATAAATAATACTTTTCCTGCAGTTTATTTCTGCTTTCAACAACAAATTGGAATTAAATTTCTCCCCTTTGCAAGATTGCTTGGGAATTTTCTTCTTCTGTTCTGTTAGACCAGTGTTTCCCAACCTTGGCAACTTGAAGATGTCTGGACTTCAACTCCCAGAATTCCCCAGCCAGCATTCGCTGGCTGGGGAATTCTGGGAATTGAAGTCCAGACATCTTCAAGTTGCCAAGGTTGGGAAACACTGTGTTAGACCAATCATCAAATATGTAAAAAAAAAAACCTACAGGAAGTAACAGATTTGTGATTCTCTCCATAAGTGTAACACACCTTTTTTATATTTTTAAGGAATCACAAATAAATAGCCAAATGTATAACCCTTTTCCCCAGGAGGCACCAAGCACATTATTTTCATAGTCTATCAGTGTAGTAATTATTTTTAGCACAATGAGAGGTCGTAAAAATCAATCTGCCGAGAGAGGCAAAGGGCTTAGGGTTATAAAGGTATTCCCTGGGTATATATTCTTCAATAAATCATAGGGAATTTTATTTTGACCAAGAGCACAAGGCAGTATTTTCATTTCAAATGCCCACTTATGTTTATTTCCTAGAGTGATTGCAAAGTAGAAGTTCAATTCACTTACATCCTAGTAGGTGTGTCTGAGTGTGAGTATGTATGTGCACACTCACTGATAGTAGACCTGATTGGGTTTTGCATTTGAGAAGCAAAATAGCATCCAATTTAATTTTTATTTTCAGTATGAAGATTTGATTTTAAATTCCAAATCAAAATTTAGTTCAGATAATATTGGAATGATACAAATTTAGCCAGGACAAGTAGTCTTCAACTTACAACCATTTGTTTGTTTGTTCGAAGTTACAAAAGCACTGAAAAAGTGACATATGACCATTTTTCACATTTACAACTATTGCAGTATCCCCATGGTCACATGATCAAAATTTGAATGCTTGGCAACTGGCATGTATTTATGACAGCTGCGCTGTCCTGGGGTCATGTGATCACCATTTGTAACCTTCCCAGCCAATTTCTGACAAGCAAAGTCAATGGTGGAAGCCAGATTTGCTTAACGCGTGCATGATTCACTTAATAACTGCAGTGATTTGCTTCACAACTGTGGCAAAAAGTCACAAAATGGCGGTGCAACTCACTTAACAACTGCTTTGCTTAAGCAACAGAAATTTTAGTTCAGTTGACTATGGTAGCTGTACTGAACTAGGATGCTTCCTTATTATTGTAATAAATTCATACCTCGTAAAATAGTAATACAATCTTAAATACAATTAATTTTAGAATACCCCAAACTTTTGTAGGGTTGGGGTTAGGGTTTGTGCCTTATGGATAATAAGATGGTGCTTCGCCCATCCTTTGATTTAACTTGGTATGGCGTGATCTCATATTTATTTATTATTTATTTATTTATTTATTAGTGAGACTTATATACCGCCTCAAAGTGCAAGCACTCTCTAAGCCAGTGGTTCCCAACCTGTGGTACGTGTACCACTAGTGGTACGCGAGGGCCTTCCAGGTGGTACGCGAACACTTTCGGGGTCATGAACGATTTTTAGTAAGTTATTTTTTACTTCACAAAAATGTTTACTGCCTAACATAAGATAATCTGGCAACGATTTGCAACTGTTGCCACACGCCACCCACCTGGTCCCAGAGGCCCGAGAATCCAGTTGCTGGATGCGCGGGGCCAAAAAAGGAACGGTACAATTATGGAAATAAAGTGATATCTGATCGAATTTAGTTTCTCTGGAACCAGGTGGTACGCGGCAACTGTACGGGACCTCCAAGTGGTACTCGATCATAAAAAGGTTGGGAACCACTGCTCTAAGCAGTTTACACCATTAAGCAATGTATATTTTATATTGCCCCCAACAATCTGGATCCTCATTTTACCTACCTCGGAAGGATGGAAGGCTGAGTCAACCTTGAGCTGGTGAGATTTGAACAGCTGAACTGCTGATCACAGTCAGCTAAAGTAGCCTGCAGTACTGCACTCTAACTGCTGCGCCACCTTGTGTTCTGATTTGTTTAATCTTCTTGAATTATAGATACAGTTATGAAGGTAAAGTAATCCTGACGATGGCCAAGGTGTTCATACAAAACAGGAGGGGGCCAATATTGAGGATTTGCAGCAGCAAGGAACCTCCAGCCTCCATTCCCCAAGTCAAATAAAAATATGCATAAACTTGGCATTGGGCCAGCTTACAAATCTAGGTGTCAATGCTATAACCTACACGGTGTGTGCTCCCTTATCCTTTTCTTATTGTCTCACGTGGTACAGTTGGAGGGCTGTTTAGAAGTCTGTTTTCTTACCACCAATACTTATTGCTCACTACCCTTCAAAGAGGGAGAAAAAGAGAAAGGTTTTTTTTTTAAAAAAAGAGGTTACCTGCAAGCGATGGGAAGAAGATCACAATAGGTAAGTAGTTTTATAATGTAAGGTGTCAAATACAAATAAGAGGAAAATGCACCAAATGTTAAAGCTTTATCAAATTGTAGTGTTTGCTGCTGTTGAAAGATGCTCAGTGAATGCGTTTGTTCCTTTTGGCTTAACTTTTAAAGGCTAAGCAGGTTCAGACCTAGTTAGTGTTTGTAACCAGGTCTAGTACCTAGAAAAATCAAAGCTATGTGAGAGATTGGGAAGCTGAAAAATCATCAAAAAGTCATCAATGTCAAACCATTTCTGTATGGATACCAAGAGGTCTCCGCATCCATTTCCAGCTTGGCTCAAAGAAGGCTTGACTTTACGTATTTATTTGTAAAATCTTGGCACTCATTTACTTAATCTACGAGTCTGGGCACTTGAAATAGAATACTCTGGTAAACACTATGAGATACCTAGAAGTTGAGGGATACTTACCCAATTAAGTTTCATAGTGCTGAGCTTTTGTTCTGGAGTTTTACCCATGCAGTATTACCCAGCAGTGGTAGGGTGAAGTAGATATAAGATTATCATTTAGTTATGATGGCATGGTTTTTATCTGATCTGGTCCCTTAGGCCAGGCTGGTTTTGCTCAGCAATGGACTGTATTCAGCTTAAGCAACACCCTTCTGGATCTGAGATTTTTCTGGAATATTAATTTCAGGTGCTTTAGTGACTTTTCATCCCATAAATAATAGTGTATCTTCATCACTGAAATGGACATGAAATTATACCACTGTTATAATGCAGATCCTTGCTCTTGGTTAATACAGTTATGACCCTTATAAAAGGCTATGCCTTGTGTCATCATGCCAGTAGTGTGACATAGAGTTTTCTGTACTGAAGACTTTCTACTTACTTTCAAGTGGCACTCTGACTTTATGTGGACAACCCGAAAGACTGCGATGGTGAGGATACAATCCAGTCACATGACCTGTTCCATCACACCCTGGAATGGGACATTTGGTCTCTCTTTTTTCAGACCTGGATACATCTGTGAAAAAAGCAGAATGGACGGTCTGGCTGGAACACTGTAAATTATACATATACATATACATATACATATACATATACATATACATATACATATACATATACATATACATATACATATACATATACATATACATATACATATGCATACATCTGCAATCACACATTGCTCCTAGAAGCACGAAGCCGAAGACACCAGCCTGATGATGATGAATGAGACTTCGTCGAAACGTCGCCAAGACACTTCCAATTTCACGCGGGAGAAAACCCAAATAAAACAAAGACCTACATATATATATGTATAAAAGTGCTCAGCTTATATATATATATATATATATATATATATATATATATATATATATATATATATATATATATATATATATATATATATATATATATATATATATATATATATATATATATATAATAATTAGGCTGAGCACTTTTAAGCAATTTTCTTTCAAGGTGTTAATAAATCCTGAAATGCTAGACAACATTTAACATCCTACTTTAAATAATGACTTGTTATTTTTGCACTAAGACATATGGCATTAGAATTTGCAATGACATTTGCGTCATGTGCCAAAAATTTGGAACTATCTATGAGTGGAAAAATAACTAGCTAAACAACTAGCTATCAGGCTTTGGGAAAGTTGGATTGCTGTGAACAAATCATACATTCATCCCAAAATATAGAACCCTAACAATGTCTTAGATCCTTATGTTGAATTTTTTTTTATCAAGATGCTTTATTAAGGAATTTATACAAGGAATTATATGAAATCAATATACCAGTATGACTAAACGTATAGTGCAGGATTTGTTGACAAACTAAAGCTGTAATTATATAATATTTCATTTGTATTAGATGTGAAGCTCCTGTTTGCACAGCAAAAGTAAGCATGCAAAATATGCTAATCTCTCCATTAAACACTGTAAAAAGTTCTGTTTGCCTTATATATTGCATTTATTTATTCTAAAATAAATGGACCTTTCTTGCTTTTGAAAAAGTATAAATATAATGATCATATAAACACTTGAATTTTGAAACTAATAGAATGATGAAGTTTAAAATTATTTGTTATTCTTGCTGTACAAATACATGATTTTAACATATATTTAAGATATGCAGAACATTTCACTTCTCTCTCTGAAAAAGGGACACAGAAAACTGAAATAATATTATTGTTTGACTTTTTTCACCTTTGCAGGCAGATTAAAAACAAAATTGTCTGGATGTATCTGCCCCATCCTTAGATATAACTTTTAAAATCTTAAATACATATGTATGCATTTTTCTTCAAAATAAGGAAATGCCACTGAATTAAATACAAATAATTTTCAAGAGTCATATCTGCATCTTCAATAAAAGGCAGACTGAAATCAAATAAGAGTTATTCTACAGATATATATCATTAAAAAGGACCAGATCCATTAAGTAGGTATAGTTTGATCAGTTTATCAAAATGAAACAATTTACAGTATCTTCTATATTAGCCAGTTGCATTTTTGGCATATACACATTTTAATGTCTTTAACTGCCTCCACCATCACCAAGTGATCTGCTTGCTTCCATAATATTTTCAAATTACAGTGGTAAGTGTTGGAGAGAGACTGGCCATGCCAGAGGGAGGAGTCAAACAGGGAATTAGCCTGAAATCCCTATGGAGTCACAAGACAATTTGACTCCACCCCACCCTTGAATGTCACTGAACTTTATCTAATCTCACTCACATGCAAACTGTCTGAGAATATTCCTGTGTATAGGCTTGAATGATAAAACAACTAACTGAATTCTTCATGTGTGAGTCTGGATGTTTGTGTCTAACAGTAAGGCAAATAGTTTGCAGATACATGTACCTATAATTGGAATAATCAGTAAGCATACAATTATGGCTCCTGTCTTTTTTCCATGCAGTTAATTTAATAGCTCTTATTCAAGTTTTCTCCATAATGTGCCCTTTGTATCATCTTACTGAAGAAACCCATAGCCTCTCTCAAGAATTCCATCTCTGCTACATCTCCAGTCAAAATTAAATGGTTCCAGTGAAGAGATGTCAGCTTTCTCAGGTAGATCTGACAGGAAACATGAGTAGATGAACTAATTCTACTTTATTGAAAGGCTATATTAACAGAATCTTGCAACTTTGATAGTACAAATCTGCCATCATCTCCTTTACAGGTTGAGAAGTTAGGGAGGATCCCTCCTGAGCCTCTTTAGTTTTCATTATGCAGCTGTAGGCTATGTCCTCTCTTATGTGACTATTCCCTAGACATCATCGTTTTGCCTATTATCAAGGTCTTTCTCATATACCATTTTAAGAGGCACCATCTCAAAATGGTGAATGTTACAAGGTATCAGATTCCTAACATCTTTGTATTTTTCATACTACCATTGTGGGTCTTTGGCTTTACGGACATTTCCTGTAATTATACATTTATATGTTTCAGTAATATATGATAAATCTTTGTTGATTTGATGGAATGCTTAAATGATGCCATTTCAGGCACTGTATGACGTTTCTGAGACCCTAAATACATGGATTGCTTAGGTCAATGAATGTGGATTCTCTATCTCATGTTCTGAGTAAAAAAAACTATGCTACTGTCACAAGAAAACATGACAATAGACTTGGAAGATATCACTTAGCAGAAATAAAGAGAATGTAACAACCTCATATTTCTACAATAGATAAAAGCCAGTCAGGCTGATAAGAGTTTGCAAAGAAACTATTCTTTAATATAGCAGGCATATCTTGGAACCCATACATTGTATAGTCTTCTTTAGTATAATAGTTTCAGATAGAATATAATTAATAGATACAATATACAATACAATTCAAAGTAAAATTACATTCATTCATTTACATGGGATTATTTTCTCCTAAAGTTCTTCCATTGCTCAAACAATTTAACATCATAAAACTTACCTATTGATAGGTTTGGCAGTGAAGATTCTAAAATTCACAGCAAAAAACACTTTGAAATCTATCATATATCTGTGAATGATTTAGCTTTTACTAGAAACTTATCATTTGACAAACCCAGTAAAATATGCAACAATATGTGTTATATACAGATATGATTTAGTTATTACATACTGTATCTCTATGGTATGGTAATATTTCCTCTAAAATGATTTTATTGTTTAAAAACTAATTTTGGACCAGAAATACACATCCACAGAAGTGTTTTCTCTACTGTGTAGTAAAGTGTTCTTTATCACTGGGGAATCCAAAGAGCCTTGTTGCACTTCCAACTGAATCAAATGCAGGTAGTCCTTGACTTACAACCATTCATTTAGTGACCATTAGAAGTTACAACAACACTGAAAACAGTGACTTATGACCGTTTTTCACCCTTGTAGCATCCCCAAGATCATGTGATCAAAATTCAGATGCTTGGAAACCGGTTCATATTTATGATGGATGCAGTGTCCCGGGGTCATGTGATCACCTTTTGTGACCTTCTGATCAGCAAAGTCAATGAGGAAGTCAGATGTACTTAAAAATCGTGACACTAATTTAACAACTACAATGATTTACTTAACAACTATGACAAGAAAGGCTGTAAAATGAACCGGAACTCACTTGACAACTCCCTTGCTTAGTAATGGAAAATTGGGGATCAATTTTGGTGATACGTCAAGGAGTATCTGTAGTATTGTGGAAGTAAAGAAAGTGATCTCTTTCTATTCTGCCCATTACCTGAATCATAACACAATAATGAGACGTTTGGGAGAAGAGGACTGCTGCACCATTGCAAACAAATGATGTGAATGTAGTCCACTCAGTGTTGGCATGATAAATTGAAATCTTTCACATATAGAAGTCATGTATAAATTGTATAAATAACCATCCTAGCAGTATTTTTCAACACAGGGGGGCAGGGAAAGGGAAAGAAAAGTGTGTGTGTGTGTGTGTGTGTGTGTGTGTGTGTGTGTGTGTGTGTGTGTGTGTGGATAGATAGATAGATAGATAGATAGATAGATAGATAGATAGATAGATAGATAGATAGATAGATAGATAGATAGATATAGATATAGATATAGATATAGATATAGATATAGATATAGATATAGATATAGATATGTGTGTGTGTGTGTGTGTATACACACACACACACACACATACACCAAATATATATATTTGGCAATCATGCTGCTGAAAATCTCCCATTCATTGGTATCATTTTTATAATAGCCATGAGGGGAGGGAAATGCATGAAATTCCTTATCAAAACTTTTGTATCATATTAAACATGAATGAAAAAGCCAATGGAATGCTCAAAAGTACTAGCTAAAATTACTAGCTAAAATTCAAAACAGTGCTACTCTGGAATCAGGGATCGGGACCAGGATTTAACAACTATTTAACTGAATGTGTAATTTACTGTGAACAAAGAAAGTGGACTTACGCTTGTGGTTATAGACTGGTCTACCACCAAGGTCAACTATTTTGGCTTGTCTTCTTTCACTTGCAAGATGCTCCAGTAGGAACCTATCCAGTTCTTTGTAAGTGCTATGAAAGACGTGACCCTGCTCTGCCTGAAGAGCTATCGCTTGTTCCAACAAATTTAAGTTCTGTTTTGTTTTATCCAAGTCAAATGACTGTTCTGTGTTTTCTGATAGACAATCATCTTCTTCACAATCTGGAAATGGATTCTGCATTCTATTGCTGCAAGTGTCAACGTGTGAGTCCTGTGATTCTTGCAGTTCAGATCTCAAACTACTAAAAGTTTCAGAATTGTTAACATCTTTTTCTTCAGCTTTGACACCAGGTGTTTTTAGGACCTCTTCCTGATTACATCCTACAAGATACGTTTTATTTAAAGGCAGTTTTATACTTATCTCTTCAGAAAAATTTGAGGAACTATCCCATTCATTGTCCAGAATTTCAGAACTACTTTCGTTATCTTCTGAGGAACAGTATTGTGGATGTGGAACGCTAATTCTGTCCCTTACAGAAGAATTAATCCCATAACATGCAGCAATGTTCTTCTCTGTTTTTAAGGGCTGGTTGTCACTATCACTTAGTCTATCATTCTCTAGGGAATTTGGTGCATCTTTTGCTATTTTTTCAAAATTAATTAATGCATTGGTCATTGTGTCCTGGCAGTTAGTGAAATTGTCCTTCTTTTGAAGATCATTTTCTTGCATGTTGAAATATGAGATACTTTTTGCTGACATTAAAGTTGTGTTTTCTAGATAGAGAGAAACAGAGAAGAAAAAGTTAAAGTACTTCTATTTTGTCCACAGTCAACAAATCTGTTAACTATTAATTAATCTATGTCAATAAGATCCTGGGGAAATGCTGCCTACCTGGTTGTTAAGAACTTGGCAAAAACTCTCAGTGAGAACACTCCAGGGCCAAACATTCTTAAAACCTTTTTAAGATTTCTTTCTTGATTTATATGAAATCATACTGTGCAAAACATTCCTTTAAAGAAATAAATGGACTAAATAACCAAACCAGAGGTGGGTTCCTGCCGGAGCTGCCTGATGTGCAGCTCCGGTAGGGAGCGGCCGATTGTGCCATTTGCACATGACTGCTCTGGAGCCCTCTCTGCCGGTCCACCGCGCATGTTGCCAATTTTTTCCGTGAATTTTTGGCCGATTTTGCTTCTGTGCATGCGCGGAAGCAAAATCGCGCCGAAATCTCATGAGGGGATGTGTGAGAGAGAAAGAGATATTTTGGTGAGATTTTGCTTCCATGCATGTGCGGAAGCAAAATCGCACCAAAATCTCATCCGCGCGCACGTCCCCTCGCGAGATTTTGGTGCAATTTTGCTTCCGCGCATGCGCGGAAGCAAAATCGCACGAGGGGGTGCGCGCGCGTAGCGAGCACGCATGCACCTGAAGCATGCATGTGCACGCCCAAAGCGTGGAGATGCGCGCGCAACGCACCGGCACCGGTAAGAGAGCAACCTGCCGCTGAACCAAACTATTATGTGAATCCATGATAAAATTATATAATTGGTCCCCAAATATAAAACAATTATAATAATGTGAAGTGTGACTTGTATTGTGATCACCGTTTCATATGTTGAGGCAAGCAGACAGATATATCTATATCTCTTCTCAAGTTAAAGATTATCAGAAAGAGACTTGCTTTGTATGCAACACTATGTAAAAGAGATATTTTGTACCTGGCTTACTGAATTCATGGAAAGACAATCCATAGATACAAAGTAAAGTTAGGGGCAACTTCATCATTGAATTCAAAATGAAATCAGTGAATTATTGTGTGCTAAATTAGATACTATCAATGTGAACATGGATATGCTGAGCAGTGGGAAAAGTGCCTCTCTTACTTACGGGTGTATTTAATTTTTGCTTTGAAGCAATAGAGCTTGGAAAAACACAAATATAATACAGAAACTGGCAGCTGAGACTTTTCTCATGTTGATGAAAACATTTTTCCCCCTGAATCTTCTTTGACAATGTTAATTCTTCTTCCATTGCTTATATTTCCAATTGATTATATTGTTAAAAGGTGATGTATTGGATTTCTGAAAGAATTTCAACATACACGTGTCCTGTATTGAGAAGCACTTTTTCTTTGATATTACATGACAAAACAATTGGTAGTAGCTACAAGGAAAAAAATCTCAAATGCCAAAAGACAATAAATCCTTTGTGTTTCATCTACTTTTTTTTCCTAAACATTTTTTTTTCCTGACAAGGACACTCCAAAATACATCTCTATCATCTTCCTTTCTGGTAATTATCTCCCTAAAATCAACACTGGTCTGCCAGGATCAAGTAAATATTACCATAGTAACTAAAAGCATTTTTGGATGAAGGGAAGAATTTAGCCACAACACTAGCCCCTTCAATAATGCTGATTATAGGGTGTATTCTTTTGTTGGGATGCATTCAACATAAACTGGAACGTTTTGCACTTTACTTCCTAGAAGAGAAAAAAATGAGATAAACAAGTGCATAATAAAAAAAAAATAAGACAGTCTGGTTCTTTGCGGAATCCATGTCAAACCAACTCTGGGTTTAAATATTAACTTAAATATCATCCAGAAATGCAAATTAAGTTTTGTCTCAGCAACAGTAAGCTATTAAGAGAAAGTATAAAGGGTTATCATAATTTCAAAGTATTATCAACTACCGAAAACAAATAAAAAGCATTTTCGGTGAATATGTCCAATTCATTGAACTATTCTCTCAAGCCACTTAACTACCCACATGTGTACAATAATGATTTATAGACATTATACCTAATTATGCATATTTGGGCTATGGTGGAGTGCCTAACAAAAGCTCTAGAAAGCAACAATTACCTCTGTTGCTTAGCTACATAGTTTAAAATATTCCTATTAAGTGCAGATTATTGTGGAAGGGGGGGAGGAGAATAGAAGTGCACATGTGCCTCTACAATGCGTTTCACTTTATAGCTGCCAAACTGTTAGCGTTTTGGGTCATTTCCAGTTTACATAATTGTTTGGTTCAACTGTTTGTTATACATTAAAAGAAAAATATTTATTAATTGTTTCTTACACATTTTCTTCCAGAAACTGGGCCCCATACCAAAGGATGGAGCCCTTTTTGAACTACTTGTCAGGCATTTGTTGTTGCTGTTGCTGTTATTGCCTGACTTGAAAACTCCAACACAACTTTATTTGTAGATGTTCTTCCTTTAGGGCAGTGTTTCCCAACCTTGGCAACTTGAAGATGTCTGGACTTCAACTCCCAGAATTCCCCAGCCAGCATTCGCTGGCTGGGGAATTCTGGGAGTTGAAGTCCAGACATCTTCAAGTTGCCTAGGTAGGGAAACACTGCTTTAGGGCATAGAAGGAATCAATCAAGAACAGCAGGCAAGGTAACAAAAATCCAAACACTTATTAATGGATGTTCTAATCAAGGACAGACAAAGTCTGAGTAAGGTTCATATCCCCCTCCTTTTCTCCATTTAAATTAAATTATAATAAATAGAGGAAAGTGGTAAGTAGAGGAAAAACTCTTATTGAATGTTTTACATTTTTACAACAAAAAATTCCCCAACAGCCAATCTAACATTCATGAGTCAATAGTACAGAAATGTCCTATAGAGCTATTTTCCTTGTAGATAGATGCATGAATTGCAGTTTCTGTCATCAGTTTGAGGTTATTCAGAAGAGATCATTACTACCCTAACAGCTACTCAGAAATAGGAAATAGGGCATGATTTATCCTAGCCATGCACTCCTCTTCCCCCATAGAAGAAGAATGTATGTGACTATTAATCACATATAAGTACATATAATTATCACAATAATAACTGTGGGGCTGAAACAACATGAAACTTGCTGGATATCAATATGATATGTCCTTTGGTCTATAAATGTCCATTAAATTCATGAAAATACTAATGCTAGGCAGCCTAGCATTGGCATTGCTTAATCTGTTTCTAGAATGGACCCTGAACCATACACAAACATTATTTATTCATTTATTGGACAAATACAATTACCAGTAAATTCTGTTCATGACCACATGCATTCACACCCACATGCTCATGTAAAGAAGTAAGATAACATTATGACTTGACCATCAACAATCGGACAAAAGCTCTATGTGAAGAACTACTTGTGAATTAAAAGGATCTAAATTATACCTCTTGTATCACTCCAACTTCATTTGAGAATGGGAGACCATTTTATTTTATGGAATTCCACAGTACATCTTAAACTGTTATGTATAACCAGTGGTGGGTTCCTACCAGTGTGGTCCACTCTATAGCACCGGTAGCGGCCCGCTGGTGACGTCACAGTACCGGTGCGGTCAGTTGCCGGTGCCTGGGTGCTGCCAATTTTTTTTAAAAAAAATTATTTTTTTAAAAAAAATTCTTCTGCGCATGCCCAGAAGCCGAGTTTCCGGCACTGCTCATGCGCTGCCTTCCTACCCCACAGTGAGTCCAAGCAGGGGAGGATGGCTGAGGGAGTGCGTGAGACACTGAAAGAATGGGCAGCGGGAGCTATCTCCATTCCCCTCCCTTCAGCAGTCCGAGAAGCCACGAACGTGCGGTGATGATCCTAGGCATTTTTGCACGTTTGAGGCTTCTCGAGCTGCTGAGGGGAGGGGGAATGGGCAGCAGGACCTATCTCAGTTCCCCTCCCTTCAGCAGTCTGAGAAGCCACGCCCACCCGGTCACATGGCTGGCAAGCCACGCCCACAAAATAAGCCACGCCCACAGAGCGGTAGTAAAAAAATTAGGAACCTGCCCCTGCTATAACTATCATGAGTGTAAATAACTTCTCTTCAAAACTATGCTTGATGCCTGGAAATACGAATCAGTCAGGCATGCATAGAGCCAGAAGACAAGTTGATTAATCCTATGAATGTTAGCCTACATATCACTGCAGAGATGTCTTCTCACTTATGAAGGGTTGCAATCCTTCATTCTAAGGCTGACAGAGAAGGCTAAAAGGTCTTCTAATGGCTACACCTTTGTTCTGCTAAGAATATGGATCGATAGACATAGATCAGTATGGTAAATTCATGTGCAACATAGGAGAAAGAATGGTTTGCTGATATCCAAACTCTTGATACTGTACTATCATAGTCATGAAACCTAATTCAGATATCTTCTATTCAAATCCAATAAAAAAATTCAACTTTCAATATTTGAAAACAATAAATGGGGGGGGGAATGAGGATGGGGAGATTGAATTTTAGTCCATTTAAGACAGGCATTGATCAATTAAAAAATAGATCAGAAGAAAGAAAACATTATGTCTTATTTTTATACTTTGGATTTATTTCTAGAATCTGCCATGATCTTGATATGCAGCTGTCAGTGTCAATCATACTGTATCTGCTCATGTAATATCGGTTTTAGACTATTAAGTCAGAATTAGCCAGGATGACATGTACCTTAAATACATATTATTTAAATTCTCTATGGGGTGACTTTTGAAAAGTATTTCAAAAAATCCAAGTGTTTTAGAATACTATATAGCTAGATTATTAACTGGTAGCACTTAGGAAAAGCTTAATCATTAATATATTTTTGGATTTTTAAAAACGTTTTTGAATATTGGAGAAATGAAGACCCTTTGGATTGGCAAGGTTTTATTGAACTCATCAGGTGAGTTTCCACCTCCTTAAAAGACAGTGAGATAATTTTGATTTAAAAAGATTTAAAAATATGAGTTTTTTTGGACTATGTAGCAAAAGGATGTTTAGTATATAGATTTCTGAAAATTAAAATAATTAATGGGCAGAAAGATTTGGAATTATAGTTTTGATTATTTACAAGATTACCATTTTCTTGTGGGAAAATGGGGAATGTTTTTTTCCCCAATGATGAGGAGACTTTGAAGGCTGGACATTAGAGCCAGAGGATAAAGCAATGGAGCCAGAAATCCTTGGTGCAAAGTTTTGAGTACTTTTCAGCCATGTTTTAGGGCATAATGGATCAAATGCTTAATAAAATTGACAGAGCATATTGTAATGAAGTTGTAAAACAAGAACGGGTTGCAATGAATGTCTATGAAATTAATTTGAAGGGGGATTTAAATGTAAAACAAATGCATCTGTTGGATGACTCATTCCCTAAAGGAGATGAACAGATATTAAACTGATTTGGATTTCTTTTTTTTTTTTTTTTTGGATGCACAAAAGAGCTCTGCTAAAATTTGGAAGGACTTTTTTAGAAGTGAAAAACAGAAAGATAAATTTTACTTATTGATGTCAAAGAAATCTGTTAAAGTTTTGATGGAATTTTGTTTTGAAACACAGACGAGAAGCAAACTACTTTTTTTGGAATGGATTAAAATTATTTTTTAAAAAAATCAATGATTTATGATTCATAAGATTGTTTTGTTTGACCAGGCTTAATAGAGGAAAACAGTTATATTGAGTTGCCCTTAATGGACTTTTGATAAGAAAGATTAATTGAAGTAGCATTTGGACTTTGTTTTCCTTAACTATGAGATGAGCTATAGGGAGAAGAAAGATTATGCTTTATTTAGAGATAGTGATAAGCTGTTTAAAAACCCTGCTAGGGGAAAGTTGCCACTTTTTTCTTCCTCCTTCCCTTTCCTTTTTTTCTTTTTTTCCTGCCCCTCCCCCCCAGTTACTCTTTTGTATTTTTATTGTGGTATTTTTGTGTAGTTTGTTTTGATTTTAATTCTCTTAATTTATAATTCTTAATATTTTAATGCCCTTCTTTATTTTGAATTCTAGGAATCATAACAATTAGTCTCAATTTAATAAATTAAATGAACTATGAAGCAAATTGTTGTATCTGCTTCCTCTCATTTTTGGGGAATTTAGTAGTGTGCATAATCCTATGTCTGCTCCTGGGGTGAAATGTGAAATTTCCCTCTACCAGTTCTGTCGGTGTGGCTTATTTTGTGGGCATGGCTTGGAGGTCAGGTGGGTGTGGCTTCAGGTGGGCGTGGCCATGTGGTCATGTGACTGGGTGGATTCGGCCAATTTAGCAGTCCATTTTGCCAGGGGGCAGGGGGTTGGACTAGATGACCTCTGAGGTCCCTTCCAGCCTTTGCTGTGCTGTTTCAAAGCATCATCTGAAGCTGTGTCTAGTGCCAGCCAGGTTTGTGGTCCTCCCACCCTCTCTCCCTCCCTCCCTCCCTCCCTCCTTCCTTCCTTCCTTCCTTCCTTCCTTCCTTCCTTCCTTCCTTCCTTCCTTTCTTCCTTCCTTTCTTTCTTTCTTTTGTGGGAAGCAACCCCTCCCAATAAAATATTACTCATAATAAAAGGCTCACAGAAAAACAAGGAAAAATCAAGCTGCTAACAAAGAACCTTCCTGAAGCTCATTCCACATTCCTGCCCGATAGAGATAATGAGATAATGACTTTATAGAAAGTGGAAGCCTGACGTTTGGCTCCATTCACACAAGCAGGCAAACAGATCCATAGAAAACCCACTCAAGATGGGATATTTTGAAATTTCCCCATGGCAAGATTTGGCAGCTAACAAAACACAGTAGTAGAATCAGAATAAGCAGCCCCACACGCAAGACCCCACACAGGACGAAAGTCATTTAGCCACAATGGGAATCACCCAAACCCTTTTAGAAACACAAAGCCCATATTGCACAAATCCCAAAACTTCAAAAACATAGATCCATATAAGAATCCTTCCTTTTATCCACTGCTAAATGTCACTTCGCTTCTGCAATTAAAAACCTCCTTCAGAGCAGCTTCTGAAAGCTTTTCAATTTAAAGCAGGAGTTTCCAAAGTTTGCAACATTAAGACTTGTGGACTTCAACTCCCAGAATTCCTCAGCCAGCCATGTGGCTAAGTTTGGAGACTCCTGATTTAAAGTGACAGCATTTGTTTTTCTTCTTTGCCAAGTGATCTCCCGGCTGGAAAGTGAGTCCTGATTTTTTTCCTTCTAACACTTCTCTCTTTCTTTCTCTTTCTTTCTCCCTTCCCTTCCCTTCCCCCTCCCTCCCTCCACCCCTATCTTTCTTTCTCTTTGTTTTTCCCTTCCCTTCCCTTTCCTTCCCCCTCCCTACCTCCCCCCCTCTCTCTTTCTTTCAAGGGAACCGGCAGGGAAAAAAGGCTGTAAAAAGTTTTTTTTAAAAACCAGGAAGTGATGATGTCGGGGCAGGTGGGCAGAGCCTCACGCTGCCATCCTGGTTCTCTGAACCAGCCGCCACAACCGCTACCTACTCAACCGAACCGGGCCAAACCGGGAGGATTTCACCTCTGGTCTGCTCCTACCCCTCCCTCCCTCCCTCCCATGGCAGTACAACTTTATTATTATTATTTACACAAAAATGTGAAGTTATAGTTTCCAGTTTTTTCAGTTGATGTTGGCCTTCATAACCATTGAGTTCTTTCCAAGAACCAAAGATGTTGTAATGTACTGGCATAGTATAAGTGCAGATCTACCGGTAAGTGTGGCTTTTTAAAATTGACATACGGAAATTTGCAGATTTTCTAAGTGCCACCCAAGATGTATTGGTATGGTACTCAGTATGCCGATGACCACAGGGATTACCATGGCCGATTTATGCTATCTTATGTATTTATGTTGTTCTATGATTATTATATACACAGAAATGTAAAATCACAGCTGCCAGTTCTTTAGGTGGTATTGGGTTTGTAGGGATCAAGTATATATTTGATTATCATTATTATTTTAGAACATAACCCTGCTTCCTATTTTCTGATTCTACCACCTATAACTCAAATCTTACACAAATGAATTTATGAAGAAAGTAAGCCATTACAATTCCAATCCCATTGTTTTAGACATTTGACAAAGCAATTTCCAATTATCAATTCTGTATTAATTTATTAAATTTCTATAAATTTACAAGAATTTTGATCTCAGCAAAGACGTGTTCAACTGATTTGTTTTCCTGACTCACACTGTATATTCAGCAGAAGGCATGAGAATGGATGAGCACATATAAATGCACAAATTCAAACCAACATAATAGGCATGATGTAACCGCTGTTTGTCCCAGCATCCCACCTACCGTTTCATCCTATGTGATAAGCCAATAGTAGTATCTGTTATAACTCTTGCTCTACTGGATGGGCTGGGATATTTATTTTTAAACAGTAACCTAATCACAAGTTAGAAAATAGTTCTGAGAAGTATCTAGAATATTCCATTCTGGTGTTTGAAACACTGAGCATGTTTTGCTTAGAGCACCAAATAGTTGGAATAGCTATTTTGGGCTATTTCCAGAATATTAGAATATTTTACACACCCTAAGTCAGTGATGGCGAACCTTTTTTTGCTCGGGTGACAAAAGTGTGTGTGCGCACGCACAATAGCGTGCATGCGTGTGCCCATACCCATAATATAATGCCCTCTCCCTGCACATGTGCACAACTCCTCCGCTGCCCCGTGCATGCGCACAACCCCTACACTTCCCCTCCGCGCATGTGCACAGGCCTCGCTGAAGCTTCCAGACTTCCAGTAGGCCCATTGGGCTGTTTTTCACTCTCCTTGTGGTTCAGAAAAGCCTCCTGAAGCCTGGGGAAAGCGAAAAATGGCCAAACAGGCCATTGGGCAAAATGTTGGGCCATTGGGCCATTTTTTGCTGTCCCCAGGCTTCAGGAGGCTTTCCTGAAGCCTGGGGAGAGCGAAAACGGCCAAAAAGAAGGTGGAAAATCAGCATATGCGCTGGAACTGATATAGGGCAATGCCTCGTGTGCCCTCAGATATGGGTCCTCGTGCCACCTGTGGCATGCATGCCATAGGTTCGCCATCACTGCCCTAAGTCCTAAACCTGATCCACTTTTAATTTTATCATTATTATTAACATCATGATTATTACCATTATCACCCTCACCAGTGTACCATCCTTGCACCACAAGTCAGGTCAATAGGGATAATATGAATGACTGGTCCAAAGTCCTCCAGTGAGCTATGTCCCCAATTGTCTTATATGCTAACAATGATACCACATTGGCTTTCTGATATAATTTTGAAGGGTGTCTAGTGATAGGATTTCCCTTGTGTTCTTTGGCAAGTGTTAGGAAATACTGATTAAGTTAGAATCCATGCTTTTTCATACCTGTTTGGAGAACATTATTATTGTCCTGAAAGTGTGTCCTGCCTTCATTCTCTCCTTTGCCTTCCAAGGTGGGATTGTAGTGGCGAGGCTTCATTAACAGAGATTTCCTTTTGTTGATTGGAACTTCCAAAATCTGTTCTTCAGCTTTTCTCTTCTTAGCCATGGAGTTTTTGTAGGCACTGTATTTATACAAAAGCTTTTAATAATGGAAAATAAAATAAAATGAAAGACATTGCGCAAGAGAAATAGTATAACCAAAGCTGTAAATGAATGGATCCTGTAAAAGTGTGTGTGTATGTGCATGGACATATGTGGGTATGCTCAATTTTATTGGATAGAACTAAAGGTGAAGACTGTTTTCAGAATGTTATATTTTCTAATGCAACCAAAAGTCTACAGAGGCATAATACATAAGTTTTAAGAAAAAGAAAAAGTCATCCTTAATTCTGAATAGAACATGTGTTAATATAATCTCAGCTCTTGACTAGATTATATGTGTCCAGAAGTAGATAAGGAAAGATCAATAATGATTTGTTAATCCCCAGAGAGAGCTGATATGAAAATTCCAGTTGATTGTGCCTAATTTCTTTGTTTTGCTCAGATAAGTACAGTTGCAATATAACCATTTGAATGGTTTGCTCTTTTTCTTGTATGTGAGAACCAAGGTACTGAGCTTTAGAAATGGACAAAGAGGTAGAGAGAAATTCATAGCAAAGGTACATTTGGATTCTAATCTAAATCAGAAGATAGAACTAACACATGGTCTGCAATGCAAGATATTGCTGCAGCATTTCTGAGCCACCACAATGTCTTACTGTCATAGCTAAATCATTCAAAACTGTTATACAAACTCTGGTTTCCTTCTTGTAGTTTTCAGTCCCTGGGATCTAACACTGTAGAGAAGAAATTAAACACACACACACACACACACACACACACACACACACACACACACACACACACAAAACATTATTCTATCTTATATTTGACAAGAGTTGTTAACCTAATCTTACGTAGCTTCTTCTCCGGTAATATCACACTACTAACCAGAGCATACAAAACATTCGCCAGACCAATCCTTGAATACAGCTCATCTGTCTGGAACCCACACCGCATATCGGACATACAGTAAATACATTAGAAAGTGTCCAGAGATACTTTACGAGAAGAGCCCTCCACTCCTCTACTCGCAACAGAATACCTTACGCAACCAGACTTGAAATCCTGGGCTTAGAAACTACATCGCCTTAGGCACGACCTAAGCATAGCTCATAAAATTATCTGTTACAACATCCTTCCTGCCAAAGACTACTTCAGCTTCAACCACAACAATACACGAGCACACAACAGATACAAACTCAAAGTGAACTGCTCCAAACTTGACTGTAGAAAATACGACTTTAGCAACAGAGTGGTTAATGCCTGGAACTCACTACCTGACTCTGTGGTTTCATCACCAAACCCCCAAAACTTTACCCTTAGACTGTCCACTGTTGACCTCATCTGATTCCTAAGAGATCAGTAAGGGGCGTGCATAAGTGCACCAGCGTGCCTACCATCCCTGTCCTAATATTCCCTCTTACCAGTACTCATCTTATGTATATAAACAATGTTATATCTATGTATATTACCAATACGTACTTGACAAAATAAATAAATAAAATAAAAATAAATAAAAATATTTAAAGATTACTGTAACAATCAACTTAATCTCCTCTTCTTTGCTCAATATGCTCAGTTTTTGCAATTTGTTTTTCATTGGATTAAGTTTCTATGGTTCTGGCAATTCTTTTCTAGCCCTACTTTGATCTATATTATGGCTATATAGATCAGATTTCAATATAATTGTTTTGGGGGCTAAATAGATTTATTCTGCATCTTAAATTATAATATGCTGTATATTTATAGAGTTCCTTTTCTGTCTTTATAATCTGGAAGTGCCACAACCCGAAGGCACAGAGCCACAAACTGCTATGAAGGATTTGCAAGTAACCCCCATAACTCTTCCAAAGCTTATAAGCAATATATGAGTAACATATGAATTGCATTTAAATTTATTTCTTTATTAAATTTATTTGCCACCTATCTCATTTCAAAAGACTCTGGGCAGCTTACAGCATAATGCGCATTAAAAACATTAAAATCATAGACTATAAAATTACAGAAGAAACAAAATTAAATCATTAATTTATTTATTTACTCTATGGCATACAACGTCAGAGAAATTTACAAGTGCTAGACAAAATGCAGTCTTCACAGCCTAAATTGCTAGTTCATTCTGTTCAGTGCTTGTGTGCCTATCCTTGGTGCAGCACAGGGGGCAAACTAGGTTACACCAGCTGACTAGCAGCATTCAGGTTTCATGCTTTCAAACTGCTGGGTGGGCAGGAGCTGGGGAACAAGTGACGGGAGCTCACCCCATTCACACAGAGCCAGGCTCGAGTACAAACCATTTCTGGCTGGCAGTTCCAGCACCATTAAGCCGCTGCGTCACTGCTTCCCCTACAAAATCATGGAAAAGGAGGGAGCCAGATATATTGGGGTGGGGGGACAGGTGGGATTAGTTAGTCAACCACCTCATGTGAAATTCCCCCATTGGGATCCCAAGCCATCTGGCAGAACCAGGTTTTAAGGCTCTTACGAAAAAGTCAGGAGGTTGGGAACCAATCTCATCTCAGGGGTAAGATGTTCCAAAGGGCAGGAACCATGGCAGAGAAGGTTCTTCTCCTAGGACCCCACCTGCCGAAATTCCTTGACCGAGGGGATCCGCACAGTATGCCTTCTCTGTGACTCAATTAATTGTATTAAATTTAAATGAAAACGAAACCACATTTAATATGTATCGTGATCCCATTCGCTTCTTTATTTTGGCTTCACTTTCTGGATTGTGGTAACAACATTGCATCTAAAGATCAAATGCAGCCAGTAACTTGAGGAAAGAGTCGAATGCATTTCCTACCTAACAAAGCATATGGAAGTGTTCCCTAAGACTGATACTTTTTTAAAAGAAATATTGTGTACCATATTCTAAGAAAGTATAAAAATGTTTTATTTGTTAACGAAGTTGAATGGTTGAAATGAGTATCTCTCAGCCAGAAGGGTCATACAAAAAACTTGGAAAAATATTCAGACTTGATATATATGTTCTTTGAAAAGTCCATTGTCACCTGCTGAAAATTCTACATTTACTCTTTAAAAAAAAGATTCATTATCTGTTGTTCTCTCTCAGTTATGCAATATGAATAAAACCATTATATCTGTCACAGATGAAAAATTGCATTTATGGATCAGTGTAATCCACTCATTGGTTGCTGGACTCAACTCCCCTAGGGAGTATGACAATTCAACATGATACCACTGGTTGTTAAATTTTGCATTTGCCTCATTGATCTAGCAGAAAGATTTGCAAAAATCCCTGTCTCCAGACAGCTCCCTGTTGGTTACACATATTATGAGGCTCAACAGCATAAATTCATCTTTAACTTATGTGCACTAAATTGGCTCCAGTTTGGATTGTTTTGGATGATGGCATATGACTAACTTAAGCTTTTTACTTTTTCTTTTTAAATCCAAGTTGGCAAGGCTTCTTCTTGGCAAGCTACCATTACAAATATGAAGGACAGGGAAACAAATGTGAAGATCTTCACTGCGGCAAAAGTTAAAGCACAACCAAATGCATTTAAAATTGTAAATTCTCTTGCTCTGTCACAATGTTGCACAAAGCAAGAGACCAAAATAATGGATTCATTCCAATCCCTCTATTTAAAATGACTATGGTTTATGTGGCATATTTATCTGCTACAGCAAAGCAAATGCCACAAAGCAGTAATGATTTTTTTTCAGTGTACATAATTCTAGGAGTATATGGCATACAGGTAAAGAATTGTAACTGGTTGAATTGGAATAATTAAAATTGTGCATCAAATTGTTTTTTTCTTTCATGTAACTTTTGAAAAATCATTTGCTAATTATATTAGGAATTCAAAACAGGCAGGTTTTTCTCAGGTTGCATATACAAACTATATGAATATAACAATAAAAATTACTTTCAATGGAAAGTAAAGGAGAAATATTCACCTCACTTATAATTCATGATCTTGTGGGTTTTAATCCTTTATTCTACAGTTATTATAATAACACAAAAATGTGTTGGGCTCCCATTCATGCATCCAAATGGCTGCCATAAACTTTGATCTTTGTGCTATCTCGCCTATTTATGAACACTTCAACATGTTTGTTCCTAGACATCTCAGTTTTCTTATGAATAGAAGGAGCTCTGCAATCCAAAGAAAAATAGACTGGTTTTATATTGTCACTTATGATAGGCATGATTCAAAGAACTTGGAGACAATTACTTTTTTGTTCCCTTTCATCTACTTTCTTCCTTATCCAAATTAATGTTCCATGGGCAAAATTATCTGATATTGACTGGGAGCAGGTGGTGGTGGGAGAATTGATAAGTAACTGAAAACTTTAAGATACCCTGAATCTTAAAATTGATATAAAGGTATTAATAAAAGAAACTGGAAATGCTTTACAATTTATTAGATAATAAATTTGCATGCAAGTTTCTTTGTATGTGTTTATTAATCATGCATGTGTGTGTGTCTATGTGTGTGTGTGTTAAGCACATCCAACTATGAGCCGAGGTGGTGCAGCAGTTAGAGTGGGGTACTGCAGGCCACTTTAGCTGACCATGATCCGCAGGTCAACGGTTCAAATCTCACCGGCTCAAGGTTGACTCAGCCTTCCATCCTTCCAAGGTAGGTAAAATGAGAACCCAGATTGTTGGAGGCAATATAAATATACATTGCTTACTGGTGTAAACCGCTTAGAGAGTGCTTGCACTGTGAGGCAGTATATAAATGTCACTAATAAATAAATAAATAAACTGTGTCAGTCAACTAGTGAAATTATTCTGTACATGGAAGTACCCAGCATCCCAGAAGTAAAGAAACCAAGAATTTTCACCAATGGGAAAATACACCTTCCCAAATCTCTATAGAACCTTCTAATTGTAAATTGGCCTCAGATCGCTTGCTCTTGTGGTGCAGGTGAGCTGAAAGTAAATTGACTCGGTTGTCCAGTGGGAATAATGTTGTGAGATCACAGGTTTATAGGAACAGTATAAATACCAGATACGGATTTAGCTCTTGTGCATTTGAGATTTCCATTTTGCTCCTACTTTCTGTCCATCCCTTTCTCATCTCCTGTTTCTTCCCATCTTTTTGATTTCATATGTGATCTCATTCCTTCAAATTAATTTGATCCTAATCTGGCAGTTTAAATGTGAACCTGTGGTTTCCAACTTCAACTATATTAAACACTTTCTGAACTTGCTTTCATATAACCAAATTATCAATATGTGATTCACCACCCAGCATATGGCAAACATATATTTAATCTTTAACTTTGAAGTGGGAAGTCATTTATGTTCCTACCATCATTTGATCATTTTGGTACCATGAACACACAAAAGCTGGGACACCAACCATATGTATTCATATTTTTCAAAGAAAGAGGTCTGTTTCAGCTGTTCTTGTAGCTCTTATTTGCATTCATATAGTAATTAATAACATAATGATAATAAAGTCTAAGGCTATGCACATACAAAAAGAATGGCTTTACTTTTTATCAATAATTTGCATATTAAAATGTTGCCTTTTATTCTGATAGTACAAAACATGTCATGTAATCTATTCATTATGGTATTTCTGATGATAAATGTATGCTTTGTACAAAATTTACCAAAGTGTTGCCTTCTGCTAGAGAATTCAATACAGAGATATTTAGTGTGTCCCTTTGTATATTTATTTATTTTATTTATTTGGTATTCTTATATGCTGCCCAACTCCCGAAGGACTCAGGGCGGTATATGAGGTTTAGTGATGTATATCCATACCTTCTACATACAGTAGCTGAGATAACCTTGCCCAAATTGATCCATAGTAAAACTGTTTCTTCATTGAATATACATCATAACTACTTTACTACTATTCATTTTCAGAGTGTTTTAAACAAATTTTCTGAATCTCCCCCAACATTTCCATTAAAATAAAAGCTAGGAAGGAGAAAAGAGGAGGAGGAGGAGGAGGAGGAGGAGGAGGAGGAGGAGGAGGAGGAGGAGGAGGAGGAGAACAAGGGGGACGCAGAGGATGAGTAGTAGTAGTAGTAGTAGTAGTAGTAGTAGTAGTAGTAGTAGTAGTAGTAGTTTACAATTAATAGCTGAAGGTATTGCAGGGCATGGATTATACTGTGTTATAAAAGGCAGTTTAGCCTGCAGGATGAATGATTCAATGATTCATTCAATGAATCATTGAATGATTCAAGAAATCAGCAATAGCAGAAATTGGGACAAATAACTGCTAATGCTATAGGCAGATGTAGATAAAGGCTGGAAACTAGACCATAAGTTCAGACCTATCTTAGCAATGAAAGCCAGTTGGGCCAGTTACTCTCTCTCACCTCAACGCCAGGGTTCTTGTTGTGGGGAAAACAGGAGGAGGAAGGTGTGTTGGGTATGTTTGTCACCTTGAGTTATTTGTAAAAGTAATAAATAAATAAATAAATAAATAAATAAATAAATAAATAAATAAATAAATAAATAAATAAAGAATGAATGAATGAATGAATGAATGAATGAATGAATGAATGAATGAATGAATGAATAAATATTCCCAGATTTAGAACAGCTATACCATAATAAAAATTCTTAACTATTCAACATGCAAACTATATTGTTCTCATTGCAGAAATTCTCTATGTAAATAGCCCATTTATTCAAATTATATTTTTATGAGAAAATAATTTAAAAAGTTCTCCTTGAATCAAAGAAAAAGAATACTAATACAGACCATTTAAAATACCAATTCTCATACTCCTTAATTAGACCATTTCTAACACTGAAAATAACAATGTATTTTCCTCGTAATTTTGAAATATAAGCCAAACCCTATTTTTTTCTTTAGAAAATATTTACTTCTTAAATATCAGGTATACAAAACTTCTATAGAAAACTTCCTTTTAAATTCTTTTCAGTATAACAAATCAGCGTGTCAATAAAGTTTTTTCTTTCTTTCTGTGATGCATATATTCATTTGCAAAGATATGTTAAACTGTAGTTTCCTAACAGTAAGTCTCTAATTTAGCATCTCTATTATGCATCTCATACATTTTGTCATTAATAGTTTTGTTGCTATTTATCCACGGTTCACTTGTTGTCATGGAATGTCAATAGAAATAGAAATAGCACTTAGACTTATATACCGCTTCACAATACTTTACTGCCTTCTCTAAGCAGTTTACAGAGTCAGCATATTGCCCCCAACAATTTGGGTCCTCATTTTACCGCCCTTGGAAGGATAGAAGGCTGAGTCAACCTTGAGCCGGTGGGACTTGAACTGCCAAACTGCTGGCAATCAGCAGTCAGCAGAAGTAGCCTGCAGTATTGCATTCTAACCACTGTGCCACCATGGCTCATATTGGTTCAGCTGTCAAAGTTACTAGATGGTCTCATAGAAGAGATTTTTTTTAATGAATTGGGACCTATTGTAATTTCATTCCTGTGCCTGATATGGCATTTTTGATGAAATATTGATAAAAGGACATATGTTAACTAACAATTCAGTTTTTGTATTGTGAAATGACACCCAATAACACAAAACTCATTGGATGATTTGAAGATGTTGAGATCTTCTAAACATACATCGTTGATATATAACTCTCTTTCGAAGTAAAGGAATAACATTTCTGAAAGATTGATTGATTGGTTGATTGATTTAATATGCTACCCATCTCTCCAATGAGGGGACTCTAAGTGACTTACAAAGAATAAAAAGATAAATATAAAAACAATTAAAAATTTAAAAGCAATATAGTTTATCTATCTATATAATTTATCTATACAGTTTAAAGTTTAAATATATAGTTATATAGTTTTTTAAAAAAATGTCTATCTTTTAGCTTATCAAAGAAATTTTTATCAAAGATTTGGAATGGTTGGGTATAAGCCTTTGGAATAAATTTTCTTAATATACAAATAAAAACATACCTAAAACTGCAGAAAAGTCAGAGATCATTTATTTGTGCTCTTAAAATGTAGATGAAATGTTCATCTGTTCTTACAGTTTTTATGATTTCACAGCAGAGTCATTAATAACAGCATTAACAGCATATATTCTAGTATAAGTTTAACTAAATTCAAGAAAAAATATATGATATATTATGCATCAAAACAAATGTAAATATTTAGAATATTGAGTATTCTATCATTTAGAATAATAGAGTATTACAGCAGGAGAATTGATTAAAGAACTGAAGTTAGAAACATATGAAAATTTTAAGATGTTTATAAATATTGTATATCAGAGTACAAGACAATTTAGAAGTTAAATATTTATTGAATAGTGTTTTAGTTAGATTTTTCCCTTCTTTTTTTCTGCTAATTGATTTATCTTTGAATAATTAAACAGCAGAGATATTGGCATTCAGCTCAGAGATTTTAAAAGTCTTTAAAACCTTTTTTCAGTTTGTTAAATATAACTCAGTGTATTCTGCTTTTTATGATTAATCCTTCATCAATGATTTACTGAGCACCAACTATATAACTTTTCCAATGTTTTTCCTACTTAGTGATATATATCTTTACATTATTTTTCTTCCCCCCCCCTCTCTCACACACACACTTTTCATTATGAATGCATATCACACCTGCATATGCTCTTGCTCATTAATTATTTATTAACTATTTGTATCAAAAACATTTGTGGAAGCCCAGGGGAGTCCAAAGTGAGACTGCAGAACAGTGAACCCTTTCAATGTTGCATGCATGCATTTTTCTACCACTGATGACACTTTAAAAAAAAAATTTAAATTATGTTTGTTTGTTTTTTAAATTGTATGTTGCATTTCCTAACCAGGTCTTCTCAGAGAAAGAACATGTAAGTCAAACAGTTGCAAAAACACATAAAATAAAATCCATTGATAACACCATTGATTTGCCAATAGCAGTTCATGTTTAAATACCCATCCTAGGATACTGTGTTTAATAATAACATTTTCTACTTGTTATTGCAACATGGAGTCATTTTTATGGCTGACACCTGTAATATTTAGTTGCATGGCTGCACCAAGCTTCCTTCAATAGGAGAAGGGTTTGATCAGTTGTGCTACCTAGATCTGTGATGGCGAGCCCTCTCTTTGGGCACATGAGCCATCACCCCAGCTCAGCTCCACCGTGCATGTGTACGCACCTCCTGCCGGCCAGCTGGTTTTCGGGCGCATGTGGGGTGTGTGTGTGTGCATGCGGGAGACGTGCTTGCATGTGTGGGTGTGGGAGGGTGGGGGGTCACACACGCATGTGTGGGGGTGCACATGGGGGGAGCACACATGCACAAGGTGGGGTACATGGGGGGTCATGTACACATGTGCGGGGGGCACAGGGAGATGTCAATGTGCATTGCATTATGGGTCATGCACACATGTGCACGCTTTCAGCACACAGCAATGAAAAAGTTAGCCATCACTGACCTAGATTATACATCAGAGCCATACCAAATGATCTTGATCCATGGTAGAAAGGGGGTAGAGAAAGATTTCTTTGCAATAATATAAATGAATGATGTTCCCTTACTAATACTAACTAAAGTTCAGATGTGGAGTTCAATAACAACAACAACAACAACAACAAAAACAGAGTTGGAAGGGACCTTGGAGGTCTTCTAGTCCAACCCCCTGCTTAGGCAGGAAACCCTACACTACTTCTGACAAATGGTTATCCAACATCTTCTTAAAAACTTCCAGTGTTGGAGCATTCACAACTTCTGGAGGCAAGCTGTTTCACTGATTAATTGTTCAAACTGTCAGGAAATTTCTCCTTAGTTCTAAGTTGCTTCTCTCCTTGTTTAGTTTCCACCCATTGCTTCTTGTTCTACCCTCAGGTGCTTTGGAGAATAGTTTGACTCCCTCTTCTTTGTGGCAACCCCTGAGATATTGGAACCTTATTTACATTTTATAATGTCAAAAAAGGAATACTGACCACAGAGAGATGAAAGCAATACACAGAAAGGTTTAGCTGCCAATGAAGATTAAAGAAGAATCAGGACTGATGAGCAGCAATCTTAGAAAAAGTAACATAGAAGTTATTAAAATATGCAAGTCCAAATATACTAATATGAGGATTGGCAAAGAAGAAAGTAAGATAGTGCCGAGACTAGGGCATATATAATGAGTTAGAAAGCAAATACATTGTGATTTAACTGGAATCAGGATGCAATTTTAATATCAAAGGATAATTTCTTTAAGAGAATAAAATAGGGAGCAGAGAAGATGGTGTAGCCTTGTTGGGGATAGGGGTTTATTAGTTCTTCTAAGAGAAGCCTGGGGAGGAACGGATAGTGCTATTGACTCATTATGCTTGGAAGCTGTAGATTTTTCAGACAGTAAACTAGTATTTTGTGCTACCTGACTAAGATGAACAATTGGTCTGTGAAATACAAAAGGAGCATGTAAAAGAGCCAGAATAATAGAACATTGGTTATAACCTGGCTAAGGCCTGCAACCATAATGAAATTGTGGTGTGATTGAACTCCATTTGAAAATGGGGGGGGGGAGAGACAAATGTGGACATACAACCAAGGGACAGGAGTTCCACTTCTCATATTCAAATCCTTGACCATTTGCTTATGTTTATAAAACTTGGAATACTATGGTCAGGTTTGATCATTTCTTTGGACACAAGTCATTTTACATAAGGAACGATGCCACCAGTTTGTCATGGGGCTTTTTCCTCTTTTTTTTCAGTTCCTATTGGAAGAAATAATCATGTTTATCAAAATAGTAAAGAAAATTGAATATCACTTTAGAAAGGGCAACCTGCCTTCCATTGAGGACCTGTATACTGCACGAGTCAAAAAGCGGGCCATGAAAATATTTACTGACCTCTCGCATCCTGGACATGAATTGTTTCAACTCCTACCCTCAAAACGATGCTATAGAGCACTGCACACCAAGACAACTAGACACAAGAATAGTTTTTCCCGAACGCCATCACTCTGCTAAACAAATAATTCCCTCACCACTGTCAAACTATTCACTAGGCTGCATTACTATTACTATTAGTTTTTCTCATCGTTCCTATCACTCATCTCCTCCCACTTATGACTGTATGACTGTAACTTGTTGCTTGTATCCTTACGATTCATATTAATATTGATTGTTTCCTGATTGCTTACTTGAACCCTATGACAACCATTCTTGACAAATGTATCTTTTCTTTTATATACACTGAGAGCATATGCACCAAAGACAAATTCCTTGTGTGTCCAATCACACTTGGCCAATAAAGAATTCTATTCTATTCTATTTTCATACGGATGTTGCCTCCTTATTTTAAATTAATTTCAGTTAAAATGGCTGTAAAGTGAAGAGAACTGTTCAGAAAGTAAAAGCATTTCCACATAATTTACAGTGCTGTCCTGCCATCACTTTAGCTTTGCAAAGGCTTCCTGCATTACAGTTTAGATTTTATTGCTACATTGACGGCAGGTGATAGTATAAAATACTAGTTTTTAAATCCACAAAGTTTTACTTGATTTGAACCAAGCTAAAGGCTTATTTAAACAAACTTTCCTTTTCCTTACACTAGTTAAGAAATCTGTATGCTGTATTTTTCAGAGTATAAGATGCACTTTTTTACCCCCAAAAAGAGGGTGAAAACTTGGGTGCATATACACCGAATGTAGCTCCAGCCACCCGGCCACCCCCACCCTTTGGCCTCAGTCTTCCAGCAATTTACCTGCTTGCAGCAAACAGGGAAGAGCCTGCTAAGACAAGCAAGTCAGTAGCAGCTTCCTGATCCCCAGCTGATTTGCCACATGCTAAAATGAAACTGAAACTAGCTGCAAAGAAGCAAATAGCTGGGAGAGACACACAGATTTTTATTTTCTGCTGAACTGGATGGAAAGGGGTAAGTGAATAACTATAAATGTCTGTAGAATGTTCAAATTATTAGACTTATTTTTTAAAGACTGCTTTATTATTTGCTTCAATCACTGCTTTATTATTTGCTTTGCTGGCTGTGGAATTCTGGGAGCTGAAGTCCACAAGTCTTAAAGTTGCCAAGGTTGGAGATCCCTGTAATTCTAGACAACTTAACAAAATAAAGAAGCTTTTTAAAATAAATGTTTGCTCTGAAGAGGCCCAGTGCTATTGTATCTTCTTTTAAATAATAGAGAATAATATATACTTCCAGAAATTTTAATTAATTTTAACAGCTCTGTACAAGTATAGTATGAATGTAACAGTGTCCTGTTTAGTATTAGAGTTAAATCCTGACTTACCTTGGAGTAGATCTATTTAAATAATTGGGAGTTAGTGTGACTACATTTAAGAAAACTTTCTGGCATAATGCACATTTCTCCAATTCTTTGCTATTTCTATGGGTCAGGTACACATGCACAGAAATACACAGCAAACAGTGTATATCATCTGTGCTGTTTGCTGTTTGCTGTTTGGCAAATTGCTTGGAGTCAGAGGCCTTTTTTCCTTGTTTTCCTCCCCCAAAACTAAGGTGCATCTTATACTCCGGTGCATCTTATACTCCAAAAAATATGGTATGTGTTATTTAAAGTAATCTTTAGAGTAGCTCTCTAATGAACTCCGTGAGTATCTAAGGGTTACCACCCTAAGTCTTGCTATCTATTACATAAAGCCATATGAATATTTCTACTCTTTACAAGAGATTGTGAAAGTCCAAGGAGGTAAAGTATTATGAACATCAATATTTAAATATTTTCAAATTATTTTTCATTCCTAAGAAAAAAGGGTTTTAAAAGATACAACTAATTACAGGGCAGACATGTGATAAAACTAAACAAAATTTTTCAGGAGCAGGTGAAGACTGCTTTTGAGGCTTTCATAATAACTTAAAATCAAGAGCGAAGAACATATTTCGGACAGAACAAACTGAGGTTGTATTTAGTTTGCAATCATTGGCTCCCCATGCTTGAATGAAAAAGCTATCTATTGAATCATGAAAAAATCCAACTGATATCATGAAAAATATTTAATGAGAATAATTGCACTTTTGATTAGAGCATATTAAGTTTTTGTTTCTAATCTTAAAATATTTTATATTATTAAATGATATACTTTCTGATTGATCCCAGTTACAAACAGCCATATTGTTATTGATATTTGAAGTACTCTTCCTTCTCCTTGTTATCACCCTAAATGAAGTTTGATGGTATGGAAAATCTGAATTAAAAAAGAAGAAGCCTAGATTGTTCCATAGATCTAAGAGGGTTATTCCATAATGGTACTAAACCATTCTTGTCATGAAATAACCAGAGTTATTGAGAAGATAATACAATTAATCCAATAGAAACTTTCCATGTGAAACTTTAAGGTTCTTCCAGATAAAAGACTGTTAGTATTACCAGTCAGCAGAAACTATATTCTATCCTTTCTTCATTGAGGATGGGAGGAGAAAGGGGCTGAAAATGGAAATAAAAACTATGGTAGCAGTGCTTTAAAAAGACTGGAAAAATATGTTCACATTAAATGAAAATGAGGTGAGGTGGCGCAGGAGGTAGAGTGCAGTACTGCAGGCTATTTTAGCTGACTGATCATTTGAGTTCAGCTGTTCAAATCTCACCGGTTCAGGGTTGACTCAGCCTTCCATCCTTCCGAGGTAGGTAAAATGAGGACCCAGATTGTTGGGGGCAATGTAAATATATACCTTGCTTAATGGTGTAAACCGCTTAGAGAGTGCTTGCACTATGAGGCGGTATATAAATATCACTAATAAATAATAAATAAATAAAAACCAAAATGTTTGGAGATAGATACAAAGAAGTATATTTTTATTGGAATGTGCTACAGTGATCAGCAGGATCCCTGCCAACAAACATCTGGAGAGAGAGAGCACAAATGAACCAACTCTACAGATTATATATATATTGTTTGTTAGAACACAAAGAATAGATAACTTGAATATTATAAATAAAACACAACCCTTATACAGGAATGTTTTTTACAGATAAACTATTGGGATAACATCAATGTTATTTTTCACATTAGATTCAAAGCTTAGATCATAGTAGGTACACCAAACGTTGTTAATTGTATTCACATTCTTTCACACTATTCTATTCACACTTAGGAGATAGGACAGTTATCTGGTTTCTGTTATCTGTCTCCATCCCAGGGTCATAGAACTGAATTCTAGAACTGAAGACTATGAAGCTAAAAGTAGAAGATAATATCAAATGGTATATGGGGAAGGACAGCTGTACAGGGCAACTCTGGAAGTATCCAAACACTCAAAGTGATTATACAACTGTCAGAGGCATCTTTATTTATGGTAGTGACAGTGTGTCATCAATATAAACAAGCAGTCATTGTGACTGGAAGAGTCTATTCCATATAAAGCAGTGGTGAAATCTAAAATTTTTCCCTACCGGTTCTGTGGGCATGGCTTGGTGGGTGTGGCTTGGTGGTCATGTGACCGGGTGGGTGTGGCTTGGTGGTCATGTGACCAGGTGGGTGTGGTGTCAAAAACCAACTATCATACTTTACACAAAAATAGCACAAAAGCTACACAACTGACTCTCACACAATGCAGGAGCAGCTGGACTTCACATAAAATGGCCCCTGCAGCAAGCAGGAACCTCAGAGAGTCACAGAGAGCTCAAAAAGCAACTATCACACTTTACACAAAAATAGCACAAAAGCTACACAACTGACTCCTACACAACTGACTCACACATAATGCAGAAGCAGCTGGACTTCACATAAAATGGCCCCTGCAACAAGCAGGAACCTTACAGAGTCACCTTTCTGGTCGAATAGGTAGTAAAAAATGTTTTTAAAAAGTAATAAAAAAAGGTTCCCCCTCAGCTGATTGTCACAGCTGATCGTCGGAACCTTTAAAAAAAAACTTTTTAGAGTATTTTTTTATTACCAGTTCGGTGGAATAGGTAGTAAAAAAATGCTTTAAAAAGTTTTGTAAAAAGATTCATCAGCTGTGACAATCAGCTGTGCCGATTGTTGGAACCTTTTTTTACTTTTTAAAAGCATTTTTCTGCGAACCAGAAGCATTTGTTACTACCGGTTCAGGCGAACCGGACAGAACCGGTAGCATTTCACCCCTGAAACCAAATATATTTTAGACCAAATCTTGATTCTATCCCTCTATAAACCAATCTTAATTCTATCCCTCTATTAATGCAGCCTAGGATTGCATTGGCTTTTGGGGCAGCTGCCACACAATATTGGCTCATATTTAAGTTGGAATCCTAGTGGACAATCACTTAAATATGAGTCAACAGTGTGCGGCAGCAGTACCACTTTACAAAGCCGTAGTACCGCTTTACAAAGCCTTAGTAAGACAACACTTAGAATAATGCATTCAGTTCTGGTCACCGAAATATATACCGTATTTTTCGGAGTATAGGACGCACCTTTTTACTCCCAAAAAGGGGGTCAAAAAGTGGGTGCGTCTTATACACCGAATGCAGCCCCCCCCCCAGCCCCCACCCTTCGGAGGTTTTCCCCGCTGCCCGCAGCTGCCGCCGCCACTGCCGCTTGCCCTCCCCGCTGCTTGCCCCTGCCGTCCCCGCTGTTGCTTGCCGCCACCACCACCGCTGCTTGCCCCCGCCACCCATTCCTGAGAAGCATTACATCTAGCACCCCAGTCCTTTCGAGGTGCCACCGCTCCGCTTCGATCCCCACCGCTGCCCGCTTGCGAGCGAGCGGGCATGCGAGCAGGCGAGGCGCGGCGGCAGGCAGGTGTCTTGGAAGCGCCGAGGGCAGCACGCGCGTCCGGGATGCCCCTCTCTGCTTTCTGCTTAGGCGGCGGCAGCGGGCGCAGCGAGTCCCGTCCTCATGCTCGTCCCCGGCGCTTGCTGTGGCGACGCTGTTTTCTCCGAGACCTTTGTCTACTGCTCCTTCTCTGAGACAAAGGTCTCGGAGAAAACAGCGTCACCACAGCAAGCGCCGGGGACGCGTGTGGGGATGGGACTCGCTGCGCCCACTGCAGCCGCCTAAGCGGAAAGCACAGAGAGGGGCATCCCGGACGCGCGTGCTGCCCTCGGTGCTTCCAAAACACCTGCCTGCCGCCGCGCCTCGCCTGCTTCCTCAGCTGCTCTTCTCTAGCGAGCGCTCTTTGGCCGGGAAAACCAGGAGCCGCCGCTTTCGCCGCAGATCTGCTCAGCTCAAGTCGGCCCTTGAACTTCAGGAGGGAACTGGCTGCGAGACCAGGAGGACTTGTGGACTTCAACTCTAGCTAGCATGACTGGAGGAGGAATTCTGGGAGTTGAAGTCCACAAGTCTTAAACTTGCCAAGGGGGTGCAAGGGTCTTCAAACTTGTGGACTTCAACTGCCAGAATTCCTCCTCCAGTCATGCTAGCTCAGGAATTGGAGTTGAAGTCCACAAGTCTTAAAGCTGTCAAGTTTGAAGACCCCTGGGTTAGGGGTTAGGGGTGCAAGGGTCTTCAAACTTGGCAAGACTTTTTACAACCATGTACACTTTTTACAAACTTCAAACTTGACAGCTTTAAGACTTGTGGACTTCAACTCCCATTCCTGAACTAGCATGACTGGAGGAGGAATTCTGGGAGTTAAAGTCCACAAAGCTGTCAAGTTTGAAGTTTGTAAAAAGTGTACATGGTTGTAAAAAGTATACATAGTTGTAGAAAGTATTCTGCTATACTGTTATTTTATTAAATAATATATTACTACACCATTTGGTTCAGAATACTTTTTTCCTTGTTTTCCTCCTCTAAAATCTAGGTGCGTCCTATACTCCGGTGCGTCCTATACTCCGAAAAATACGGTATATATAAAAGGTTGCGACTCTGGAAAGGGTGCAGAGAAGAGCAACAAAAATGATTAGGGGGCTGGAGACTAAAACATATAAAGAACAGTTACAGGAATTGGGTATGTTAAGTCTAATTAAAAGAAGGACTAGGGATGATATCACAGCACTGTTCCAATATTTGAGAGGCTCTTACAAAGATGAGGGAGTCAGACTATTTTCCAAAGCATCAATTGGGAAGACCAGAAACATTGGTTGGAAACTAACCAAGGAGAGATGCAACCTAGAATTAAGGAGAAATTTCCTAATGATGAGAGCAATCCTTCAATGAAATCACTTGCCTTCAGAAGTTATGGGTGCTCCATCACTGGAGGTTTTCAAAAAGAGACTGGACAACCATTTGCCTGAAATGGTATCAGGTCTCCTGTTTGAGCAGGGGGTTGGACTAGAAAACCTCAAAGGTCCCTTCCAACTGTATTATTCCATATTCTATGTTTATAAAGAATTCAGCAGAATGCCTTTTTTTTTACTTCTGACAATACCAGGAAAAGAAGTCTTTTCAAAATTTATGAGGTTATAACTGGTAGAATTACCAGGCATTATAAGAGATGTAGCCCTGAGTTTAAAATGTGGTTAATTAATGATAGCTCTGAAAGATGAGAGAAATGCTGAAGCTGTATAAAGACCACAAGCATATCAAAAATATTGCATGCATTTATAAAATGTAATAATGTGTGAATGCTTGACAGACAGGAGTAATAATGAGAATAAATGAACTTTAGTATACATCCAATATATAAGCTAGTGTCATGCTTTATACCGATATAATTTCAGTGTACTATAAATAAGCAAATGTATATGCACACAGGCACGTACACACATAGACATACTTACTGAGTTGTCTTGTTGGTGACAGATTAAAATTATCTAGCTTGATTGCTCCAGACATACAAGCTGAGTTCCCAAACGGCAATTACTTGATTTTTAATAGAAAACTCTTCAGACTGTAAATGCATTATGAGCAACAGCATTTCTATTCTACCTTGGATTAAAACTCAGCCCACTAATGTACTTGTAATAGCAGTTAAATCACTGGTCTAACTCAATGTCTCCTCACAGTTAACATTCAACAGGCAGAAAAATTTAACTACATTGCAAGTTGTTTACTGTTTGTCATTTACTTATCCTCAAATGTGGCCTGCATCACATTTCTTCCCTTGAGCTTTCACAAAATAGTTTTAGATAAAGCCCATATGAATTCATGTTTGACTAAAATTAGCTTTAGACCTACTTTTTGTGACAAACATTTATAAACTATATCAAACCTATTAATCTAATCAACAGAATCAAGTACCGTATTTATCGGCGTATAACACGCAGTTTTAAAACTAAAATTATAAGCTAAACCCCTACCTGCGTGTTATACGCCGGGTCCCAAACTTGCCGCTCCAGCTGATTCACCGGCGCCCATGTGCTCTAATGACACTCATAGCAGCGCAGCGGATCCCCATCATGGCAGCGTCGGCGGCTCTTCAGCTGCCTGCTGCCTGCTGCTTGCTTTCACCCCATCCTTGCAGCGGCGTCAGCTCTCCAGTCGCCCGGTTCTTGCTTTAACTCCATCCCTGCAGCAGCAGCAGTGGCTGGAGAGCCGCCCGCTGCCTGCATTTCACACTCAACATGAAGTTACAAATTCTGGGCGAATGAAAAGACCTAGCATTTCAAAAGTGTGTCAGTGGGTGAAAACATCATGGGACGCAGTCAAAGAAGATATTGTTATCAACTCTTTTAAGAAATGTGGCATAAGCAATGCTTTGGATGGGGAAGAAGACGAACTGATCTATGAAGACAGTGAAAATAGTGAAAGCAGTGCTCAGTTTGATTTTGAGGATACAAATGAAGATGAAGAATTTTTTGGTTTCCCAGAAAGCAGTGATTCTGATTAAGTTTTTTTCGTTCAAAGAGGTGCTTTTTCATTTCATATTTGCCTTATAAGAGGAGTTAATGTTATAATTCATGTTATAATGTTATAAATATGAATCCAACATTAAGTTCAGAGCTTCCAAGTCATTTATTTTTAATTAAAAAAATTTTTACTCAAATTTTATTGTTAAAATGGGGGTGCGTGTTATACGCCGGTGCGTGTTATACGCCGATAAATACGGTAATAAAGATTTTGCTGAACTGTACCACTTCAGGTAGTAGGCTCTGCTAATCATACTTCTTCCCACTTAAGAGCATCTAAATAGGGGTAGTGGTTAGTGATTTAAGATATCAGTATCAGAGATAAAATATTTCTCAAATCTATTGTACCTCCTAAAACTTTGGAATATGGTTGGATGTTCAATCTAGTGCTACGAAACTATTGGCATCCTTCTACAAGACTGATGATACTGTTGGCTGGTTGCCCTATTCATTTTATTTGGTTGATTGTACAAAGAGCACTAGGCAAGTGCTACACATCCTCACCCTGGGAGCTCCCAAAAAATATAAATCCTGTCATTTATCACTTGCCATGAATATGTTCATGATATGAAGACATTAGGTGGCTGCAAAGCCATGGCAAATGAATCACTCTGAAAGATTGCAATACCAATCACTTTCTTCTAACACCATGCAATTCTGATACAGTATGTTTTATTTTTAAAGGCCAACTTCTGAATGGAGAGATCTTAGCAAATGGGTAATACAATATCATTTTAAAAAGTTATATCAGATTTCAAAAGAGGAAATCCTCTGAACATGAAAGGCTTGGCTTAAAAAGAAATGAAAGGAGAAGTTTAAAAAGATTCTGTACAACTATCTTATTCTTTCATGATATGCAAATATGGGGTCATCTAATAAGTACCGAAATATTCAAGATGCAGAAAATAACACTATAAACAATTTACTTAATGTAGAGAGATTCCGTTCATGTCATACTTAAACTATGCAAGGATACACATTCTATGGTAGCATGACTGATATCTATGTTTCTTATCAAAGATGGCTAATCATGATGTTATGTAAAGGCTAGAAGATTTGAGAAAATACACCACTAAATATCAATCTTTGGAAAACACAATCAAGATAATGTTATCATGAAGACTTTTCAGAGGTATCTTGCCAGCTAATGAAGAAAAAGACTGAAAAAAATCCACAATTGATTCTGCTAGGAGAATGAAAGCTAGTTACTTTGTCCTCACTCAGAAAAATAAACTGTGGACGTAGAACTACGCCGCCTTCGATCTGACCTAAGTGTAGTTCACAAAATTATCTGCCACAATGTTCTACCTGTTAATGACTACTTCAGCTTCAACCGCAATAATACACGAGCTCACAATAGATACAAACGTAATGTAAACCGCTCCAAGCTTGATTGCAAAAAAATTGACTTTAACAACAGAGTGGTCAATGCCTGGAATACATTACCTGACTCAATTGTTCCTTCCCCAAACCCCAAAAACTTTAACCTTAGACTATCTACCATCGACCTCACCCCATTCCAAAGAGGTCTGTAAGGGGCATGCATAAGTGCACAATCGTGCCTACCATTCCTGTCCAAATGCACCCATATATTCATACCTCTTGTACTCATAATCATGCTTGTACTATTATATATATATATTATATATATATATTATATATATATATAATATACATGACAAATAATAAAAAAATTAGGATTGCATTTACTTCTTAAACATGATGAGATAGTCAATAAAATCTGTTCCAGCTTTATAAATGTTTTTAAAAGCTCTACTTTCTTGTGAGTTGCAGAATCAAATGGCTACAATATACAAAATGGGAAGAATTTTACTGCTCAACATATCTAGACCTGAAGTAAATATGCGACCTTTTTGAAAATTAAGAGAGCTTAAAAAAGAGTAACCTTATCATCAATCAGATCCAAGATGGTATTTATTTATTTATTTATTACGGTATTCTTATATGCCACCCAACTCCCGAGGGACTCAGGGCGGCGTACAACAGAAAAAAGATACAAGAAACACCAATAATAAACGTTAGATTAAAAACAAATATAAAAATTAAAAATTCATATTAAAAAAAAACCCATCCAACAATCAGACATACCCGGGGGAGAGCACAGATGGATTAGGCTCTACCCCCAGCCTGCAGGAAGAGCCATGTCTTAACGGCTTTTCGGAAGGCCAGCAGGGTGGGGATAGTTCGGGTCTCTGGAGGCAGTTGGTTCCAGAGCGCCGGGCCCGCCACAGAGAAGGCCCTCCCCCTATATCGTATGTGGATTTAAATTAAAAATCAGTAGAAGGATTTGCCATCTTGAAATGTGGTCCTAAAAAAGAATTATCCTGACAAACTTAATTATATTATTGCGGCAGGAGAACAAGATGCTGCCTGAAGTCCCATTTTTGTGGCCTTCAACCTTTTCCTACAATTATACTGCTAAAGATCACAACACATTCATTATTGTTTAAGTGCTTTTGAGATGTTGGAATCCAGATTATCTTCGAAGAAGCCTCTAATAGTCTATTTTTAAGATAATTTGTCAAATCTTGTCTTCCATTCACCCTTTTGTTTTGCTTGCCTTCTTCAAAGACATGACTGTATCATTGTGTTTTCTGTGTCCCTTGGACCTCTTCAAATATCTAAAGACTAACTACTGGATGGAAAAAATACCCATGGTCTAACGAAACACAGCTGTTTTCATATCCCCATATCACATTAATTCAGTTTTTACATTCACAAATAAGAAGCAATATATATATTTGCTGATAAATGAAAATAAAGGGAGACTATTATAGATCTATTTCGAGCTTATTTTGCTCTCGTCAGATAGCATATATATATATATATATATATATATATATATATATATATATATATATATATATATATATATATATATATATATATATATATATATATATATATATATATATATATATATATATATATATATATATATATATAACAATTATAGCAGCCAATAACTTTGAGTGGAAAAATTCTTAAGCATTCACCACTACAAAGTTGTAGATTTTTGTTTTATTACTATTTAAAACTTTATTAATAAAGAAATACCACAAATTTGTACCACAAAAAGCTACAAATTCGGAATCTAAAAAGATAAATGAAAAGCATTTCTTGCCTCTTTTCTTGCTTCTTTTAACTTTAATATACTGTTTTTATGCTTTTAATATTTTATTGTACACTGTCCACAATTCTTCTGTGAGGGATATGAATGGTTCTTAAATGCGATAAATAAATAGTAAAAATATGTCTTTCTACTAGATCTTTCTATCAGGTTTTTTTTTTCCTTCAGTTGTGTCCAATTGTCAGAAGCTGCTTATAAAAGTCCTTGTAATTTTCTTGGCAAAGTTTTCAAGTAGTTTATCACTGCCTCCTTTCTAGGGCTGAAAGAAAGTGACTGGGCCAAGGTCACCCAGCTAGCTTTGGTCCTTAGGCGGGATTTGAATTCACAATCTCTCCGTTTTTAGCCTGGTATCAAACTGGCTCTCATATTAGGGTATACCACTTGTCACAAATGTAAGGTTACTGATCTTATGCCATATATAATATACTCTTTTTAGAGTTTTAGGTAATTATTAGTATTATTTTTGTTTTAAATAAACAAATCTTTGACATATCCATATTTGGAAAAGGACTGTTTTTAGTTGCCGTTTAGCTGAAAGCTCACTTTCACTGTTACAGCCTCCCACTGCATGTCCTTGAAATGCCTTTGATTGAATAATTTAGAAATCGAATATGAAAAAAATGGTTTTTAATTTTATTTTTCCCCATTGAAAAATTGTTGGAACTTTTTCATTTACATAATGTGTTTATATAGTATTTACTTAACATTTCAGTGACCAATAACAATGTGAGCTAGATAAAAAATATGCAGTAATTTTGCAATTATCACCTTTGGCTTCAGTAAAATGCTCAATAGGAAGAGGTAGGCAGCTGAATGGTGCCAATAAAGAGAAATAGATATAATTTTCTTTTACATGGCATAATTGCTACATAAGCCATGATCATTCCACAGGTTTTGTTAGATCTAGTTCCATCTTGCAGAATACCAGGAAAGCGGATATACCGTCTCAGCTATAATCTAATGCAACACTAGCTACTGTACTTGCAGTGATAGAGAACAACAAAATATGAGATTTTGGGTAACTTTTGAGGTTTTTTTTTAAACTTTATTCATTTCAAACTTTATGAAGAAAGAAGTACCATAACACAAAGCTACAATTTTGGAATCTAAGGAGATAGACAAACAGTGTTTCTATATCTGAACTGAATGTCTTCACACTAGATATATTAGAGTATAATGTACAGTTTAGTGAAATTATTGGAAAAGTTATGGCAGAAGAACTTAATGGAACAGGTACTGCATGACTGCCTGTCTACCTAATCACTAAAGTTACCTATTGGAAATTTTCTGACACACCAAAGAATTCTAGGATGTGTTCAATAACCAACTTTAACATTTGGTTTCACCAGCATTTCTTCTAAAGAAACAACTATATAACAACTATAAACAGGTCTACTTGTTCTGGTTGTCATTTTGTTGTAATAAATGCCTAAGACAGGGGTGTCAAACTTACGGCCTGTGGGCCGGATGCGTCAAGGTCTGGCCACGCCCAACCCCGGTTTAGCGAAGGGGGGGGAAGTCATGATACACCACGTGACGACATGAGTTTGACACCCCTGGCCTAAGATAAATAGCCAGTGATGAAGTCAAGATATAAACTTTAAAATCTTACCTGAGTTCCTGCACGATTGAATCCACATGTGCTGTAAAAGAAGGGAAAACTGAATCAACTTATATGTTGTTATTTTTAATCTGCTCACTTCTGATAAGAAAAGTAACCCTTTTTTTAACAGGGTTACTTTAATTTTCCCCCAGCCACAGGATTATTACTATTCTGAGTAGTAACTATTAAGTAGTAAATTCTATGATGACTTTTTTTAAAAAAAGATGCAGATGGTTTTCTACCCCACTGGAAGATGAAAAATGCTGTACAATGGATAAAATTTACCCCATAGTTTCTTTTAAAATAAGTACAATTGCTACTAATAGCAGTAGTAGTGTTGATTCTACAATGAAAAATCATATTTTTGTAGAGATGATTTGAGAGTGAAGAACTCTGGTGTTTACTTATTTATTTACCTGCCTGAAAAAGATTTGATGGTTTATTGGAAAAGCCATTAGATCATTTACTCATCTTTCACCCTACTTTGGGAAAACAGTTACTCTTGTAAGCCTCTTTGTGCAAGAGGGAAGCATTTAAGGCTTAGATATGCTTAACTGTTTCGGTAAATAAATGTTTAAATCCTTAATGTTTAAAGAAATTATGGCAGTATGTTAACTTTGACTAGAAACTACTAAAGAAACTCAGTTAGCCTATAGCTCCCTGCAGACTTTGTCAAATAGAAGCTCACAACAATGTTCAGATGTGCTGCAGTAACTTCATTATTCCATCGTAACTAATCACCTCATGGGAGTTGTTTTTCATCCTGCTGATCTAAATGGAACTGCTGTCATTGATCTCAACTGAGGGTAACGGAAGCTTTTTAAAGAATCGTATAGATCTAGATTGATATCGTTATAACTAGTTATATATTGCTAGTACTAAGGTAGCTGGGTTGATAACCTCTGGGTGACCACAAGATGGCAGCAAATGGTCAAATTTATTTGTATCTCTTTGCTACCATCTACTGTTTGGATTTAGGAAGTTTACAATAGCTCCATACTTTATGCTCACTAAAATGAATACCAAAATGTGTATAGCAATTTGTTTGGAATTTTGGGAAATGTTTTACAAAATTCTAAGTAGCTTACTTTAAAAAAGACGGACACAAAATAGGAAATATTGGATTGTATCATTTAGCTTCTTCATCTGTAAATACAATTTTATGTGATAATGATAAATTCATGGTTTACACATTAATTTCTACATGCGTAGACATCTTTCCCATTGAAATGTTGTAATGCAGCAGTTCTCAAATTGTAGGTCATGAAATCCTGGGAGTTACCAAATAAATAGAGAGGAACAATTAGGAACACATTTGAAGCTAGCTATCACTCCTAGTACTTTCAAGAAAAAAACTCACTACAACAGCAGAAAATATATGCAGCTTTGATTTGAATTGTTTGGTTCTTGATTTTTCTGAACTTGCTTTTCATTTTGAAGACATTTTGTTACTGGCTAGGTAACATCATCAGTGCATAGGAGAGTGATATTGCTGGCTGTTTATATGTGGCAGCTTGTCCTATCAGTCTTGATTGGAGTATTATTTCTTCCTTGATTACTCTTTTGATTGCAAACAGGTAGAAGACTGGCAGGTAGAAAACTGGCAGAACATATGTGTGAACATGGCAGTCAGAAGACATAATGAAAATTCCTTAATTTCACAACACATTGACAAGTTCCAGCACAATTTCAACTGGAAAACCATAGACTTAATCAAGGTAGATCCAAAAATATAATACAATTTTTAACAACTTGGCACTCTGACAAATCAGCTAGTAAGAAAAACACTGAGACCAGCTCTATCTAGAAACCATTCAAAAAAGGTTGCAATTAAAGGTCACAGAAACAACCAAACAACCTTAAGTACATTTATCCTCATCACACCATCACTTGTTAACCCACATCCAGATAAGCAGGAACAATCAAGAAAGAAAGAAACAATACCCAATTGAAAGAACAGTCAATGAAACAATACAGCAGTCTAAAACTGATAGGACAAACTACCGTATTTAAACAGTCAGAAAACTTCACTCCCCTATACTGTGTAGTGATGAAGTTACCTAGCCTGGTTATTAAATATTTTCAAGAAGAAAAACAAGTTCAAAGAAGAGCTCACTAGTCAGAGGAAAATGAAAGCTATTATTTTAGGAGGACCCAGCTCCACAAAATTTGATAACTGCTGATTTCTGATGTAATGAGTTAAGCATATCTGCATTTTTAAAATAAATACTTTATAGGGGTCCAAGCACTGTAAAGAGGGGTCCCCAAACTTGTTGAAACAAATATGAAGCACATCTTTTTGAATTGTTAAAGCAGCTGCATTTGTTACAAGTCTCAGGTGACTATTATAGAAACTACAGTATTTTTTGGAGTATAAGACGCACCTTTTTCTTCCTAAAAGAGGCTGAAAATTTGGGTGCGTCTTATACTTCGAATGTAGCTTTTTCAAAGCTTTTTTTTCCAGCCCTAACGAGGTGCTAATGATCTTCCCAGCTTACTATTCCCTCCGAAGAAGGTTTTTTCCAGCCCTAAGTCTTTGCAGGCTTGTTTTCATTCCTACTCCCTCTGAAAAAGGCTTTCTCAGCCCTAACCAGGGAATAAAATAATGTGCTGAAGCTGACCAGACTAAGGACGCTAGCCAGATGAATACCTGGTAGGTAGATTTTTTTCCATATTTTCCTCCCCAAAAACTAAGGTGCGTCTTATACTCCGAAAAATAAGGTACTTTTGGTCATCTTTGAGCCGAGGTGGCGCAGTGGTTAAAAGCAGCACTGCAACCTTCAGCTGATTGCTAGTTCAGCAGTTCAGCTGTTCAAATATCACCAGGCTCAAGGTTGACTCAGCCTTCCATCCTTCCTAGGTGGGTAAAATGAGGACCCAGATTGTTGGGGGCAATATGCTGAACTCTGTAAACCGCTTAGAGAGGGCTGTAAAGCACTATGAAGCGGTATATAAGTCTAAGTGCTATTGCTATCTTGACAGAGAAGAAGTGAAGTAATCATATGTGCATATGTATGTGAAGATGTTGGAAGCAGCTTCAGAGCAGAACTAAAACTTTGCAGTGATGTAGCTGTTTTAATGATTCAAAAAGGAACATTTCATACCCATTTCCACACATTGCAGTTTATGCTTTTCACGCAATCTTTTCCACAGCCTTAATATTTGAAAATGCTTGCTTACAATGAGAAGGAAGAAAATTGCCATATGGTTGACCTTCAATAAAATAATTTATTTAAAATATGTATGTTGACACTGAGCTTATTTTGAATTCACTGCATTAAGAAAATGCATTCAAATCAGAGATGGGCAAACAGGCCTCTGTTCATAAACTGAAAGGGACGTTGGTACTCACCTGTGAGACGTCCTTTCTCGTAGGGCGGAGCTAGCCTCCAAGAATGGGTTAAATCTGCCCTCTAGCCAATAGGACCGAGTCTTAAAAAAGGTATAAATAGTGCCCTCTCAGATTGGCACTCCCTCTTTTAATCGAGGGATCAAGTCAGACTCGATGTGCTTTTTCCAAAACAAAGATACAATTTATTAACTATGTACAGAGTGATCGTAGAGAATTGGAATTATATACATGAGACGCAGCTCAGAATAGACAACTATATACAGATGCACAGCAGAGAAAATCAGAACTATAGACATTGTACACAAGAGAAAACTATAAACACCAGATAGCCGTAGAGCGCCCAGCCAGACCCAATGGGAGGGACTTGGAGGCTAGCTCCGCCCTACGAGAAAGGACGTCTCACAGGTGAGTACCAACGTCCCTTCTCCATAGTGGGCGGAGCTAGCCTCCAAGAATGGGACATACCAAAGCTGGCGTCCCTAGGGCGGGATCAATCGTCCTGGCTGGGAAGAGAGCTCAATGTCACCCCTGTCTCCAGCACCCGCTTGCCGAAATCCGCCTCCTGCGAGGCATAAACATCTAGTTTGTAATGGCGGATGAAGGGAGTAAGGGATGACCATGTGGCCGCCCTACAGACCTCGAGGATAGGGACCCTAGCATTCCACGCTGCGGAGGTCGCTGCGCTGCGGGTGGAGTGCGCCGTGAGGCCCGAGGGTTTAGGTAGTGCCATGTGTTTATAGGCTAAGGAGATTGCCGCCCGGATCTATCGGCCAATCGTCGCCGAAGATGCCTTGCGACCCTGACTAGAGGGGCGGAAAGTCACAAATAAGGTCTCCGTTCGCCGCAGAGGAAGCGTCCGACAGAGGTAAATGCTAAGAGCGCGCTTGACGTCCAGCATGTGCCAAGCGCGTTCAGAGTCCGTGGACGGATTTTGAAAAAAGGCTGGCAAGATGACCTCCTGCGCCCTATGAAACGGCGTGTTCACCTTGGGCGTGAAGGCCGGGTCCAATCGAAGAACGACCCTGTCGCTGTGGAAGGTACACAGGTCCGCGCGCACGGACAAGGCCGCAAGTTCGGAAATCCTGCGCGCTGAAGTGATTGCGACAAGGAAAGCTACCTTGAAGGAAAGGTGTGACAAGGGAACAGAGTCCAATGGTTCGAAGGGGGCAACAGTTAAGGCCGATAGAACCTTGGAAAGGTCCCAAGTGGGGAAGCGATGCACCACTGGTGGGCACAAGTTCGTGACCCCTTTAAGGAACTGCTTCAAGAGAGGGTGAGCAGCAAGCGAGTCCAGGTTTGGGCAAGATAAAACCGTCGAAAGCGCTGCCACCTGTCTGCGCAAGGTGTTGGGGGACAAGCCCTTGGCGAGCCCCTGCCGCAGGAACTGAATGACGTTAATGATTGAGAGATCAAGGGGGGAGTAACCCACCTGCGCGCACCAGACACAAAAGGTGCGCCAGGTGACCGAGTAAATTCGCTCCGTCGACGGCCGTCTGGAGGCCAACATGATTTCAGAGAGGTCGTCCGGAACTAGGCGGTGTTGCAGAGTGATCCGCTCAAGCGCCAGGCGGTCAGTTGTAGCCAGTGCAGCTCTGGATGCTGCACTGACCCCTGGGCAAGCGACCACTCTGTCGGCGGGATCCGCCAGGGAGGTGATGCGGACAGGGACATAAGGTCCGCGAACCAAGTCCGCCGGGGCCAGTGTGGGGCCAGGAGGATGACTTCCGCTTTCAGCATCAGGATCCTCCGGATGACCTGTGGGATCAGCGGAAGGGGGGGGAAGGCATACAGCAATTCCTGAGGCCACTGACAACGAAGAGCGTCCGTGTCCTCCGCGCCCGGAGTCCGGAACCTGGTCACGAACCTGGGAAGTTTGGCGTTTTCCGGGGTGGCGAACAGATCCACGGCTGGCAGTCCAAAGCGGTCCACTATTTGATGGAAAATGTCCGGGTGCAGGGACCACTCTGCCGGGTTGATGGCATTCCGGCTGAGCCAGTCCGCCGTGGTGTTGCTCACCCCGGAGATGTGCTCCGCAGTGATGGATCGTAGATGCCGTTCTGCCCAGAGCCCCAGGGTCATCGCTTCGGACATGAGGGCCCTGGAGAAGGTCCCCCCCTGTCGATTTATGTGGGCTTTCGTAGTTACGTTGTCCGTTAGGACTAAAATGTGACGGCCCACCAGGTGAGGTTGAAAATGCGCAAGGGCCAACCTGACCGCCCTGAGCTCTAGCAAATTGATCGGAAGGGAGCGCTCCGTCCTGGACCAGGTGCCCTGGGCAACAAGGGATTCGGTGTGGGCCCCCCAGCCCGTGGTGCTGGCGTCGGTCGTCAACGTGAGCCTCTGTGGCTCCATGAAGTTGGAGCCCTCACTCAGGGTGGGCGAAGTCCACCACCGGAGAGATTTCCTCGCCGACACTGTCATCCTGACCCTCGCGGGGGAATGGCTGCGATTCGCCCGCTGAAAGGGGAGAAGAAACCATTGAAGGTCTCTGGAGTGCAGGTGAGCCCACGGAACGATGTGTATCGCAGAAATCATTTTTCCCAGGAGGGAAGACAGCTGGTTCAAGGGAATCCTTGTTTGAGCCAGAACAAGCTGGACTAATTCCAATATGCTGTCTCTCCGCTCCTGAGACAGGTAGACCCTGCACTCCAGAGAGTCAATGATGGCCCCCAGGTGGGTGACCCTGGTAGAGGGGGACAGTTGGCTCTTTCCCAAATTAACGAGAAACCCGTGGTGTTCAAGTGTGTTGAGGGTTACCCGGACATCCTGCTGAGCCTGGGACAGGGAGGAGGACTGGATGAGAATGTCGTCCAGGTAACACTGAACACGCACGGGAAGAGCCCTAAGGTGGGCGGTCAAGGCGGCCAAAACCTTGGTGAATACCCTTGGCGCTGAAGACAGTCCGAAGGGTAACGCCTGGTATTCATAATGCACCCCTGCATAGCAAAATCTGAGGAACTGGCGGTGAGAAGGATGAATAGGAATGTGGAGGTAGGCCTCCGTGAGGTCAATTGAGGCGAGGAAGTCGCCACGCCTAATTCCTGCCAAAATTGATTGCAGGGTGTGCATTTTGAATTTTCTGTACCTCACATATCTGTTCAGGCGTTTCAGATCGAGAATTGCTCTCCACCCACCCGAGGATTTCGGAACCACAAACAAGATGGAATAAAAACCTTGCCCCTGCTGGTCCTCAGGCACCCGCTGGATGGCTCTAATATCCAGGAGGTGCTGGATGGCCTGATCTACGAGGATCCGTTTGGAAATGTTTGAAGACAAGGGGCAGCGTAAGAAAAACCTCGGAGGGGTGGAAATAAATTCCAGGTACAGTCCTGTCGACAGGGTTTGCAAAACCCATGCGTCATTGGTGATTTCCTCCCACCGACTGGCAAAGGATGCCAGTCGACCCCCAATGGGAGGGATCGAATCGGATCTACTTATACCGGCGGTAAGGGCGACCACCGGCTCCTCTAAAGGGCCGTTTTGATTGCCCGCCCCGGTATGGCCTGTCAGCAGCCGAACGCTGTCGTGGGGCATATGAACCCTGGGAAGCCCCATATTGCCCCTGGGGTGCCCCGTACTGCCCTTGCCCAGAAGAATAGGAGCCCTGGTACCTATTGTATGTGGTCTCAGATGGCCTGGAGCCTCGCCGGTAGGGAGGGGCCTTATTTTGGGACTTTTTATTGTAAGAGGGAAGGATTTTCCTCTTATCTTTGGTTTCCGTAGTGATCCGGTCTAGGGCCGGACCAAACAGGGACTGACCAGAAATCGGGGCCGCAGCCAGTTTCCACTTATGCCGCAAATCGGCTGGCCAGCTGCGGAGCCAGTGCATGCGCCTGGCCACCACCGCCGTTCCCATTGCCCTGGCCGCGAAACGACCAGCCTGGAGTGCGGAGTCAGAGGTAAATTGGGCCGCTGCAATTAATTTCTGAATATCCTGGTGAGCCCTTGTGTCGGCTTGCGGGATATGGTCCTGGAGACCATGTAACCACTTCAAAGAAGTGCGGCAAAAAAACGACGTTGTGGTCGAGGCTCTAACCGCCCAGGCCGCCGCCTGGTGGGTCTTCTGTAGAATGGATTCTGTCCGACGTTCCTCTGGACGAAGAAGATCATCTGGCTCCCCGGGAACTGGGGCATTCGAATAGAGCGCCAACACGGGAGGGTCGACAGCCGGAACTGGAAGGTGCTGTGCCAGGTGAGACGAGATGTTGAAATACCTCTTGTCTTGAGCGTTAGGCGCGGGCCCCGAGGTGGGCGTAAGCCACTGCTTTGTTATGGCATCAACAAAGAGGTTAGGCATTGGGATTACCTCGGTGGAAGAGGTTGAGGCTTCGCCAAATATGGGGTCACCCTGAACTGCAGAAGTTTGAGGGTCAGCAGCCGAAGGTGGGATGTTGGCCGTGGCCCTGGCCTTATGGAGCAGGGAATGAAAAAGGCTGGGGTGGAAGAGGGAGGTAGATGTTGAAGGTTCGGGAGCCAGGTCCTCGTCCTCTGATAGCTGTGGGTGGGGGGGATCACAACCTCCTTGACCCTCGTCAATTTCCCCTTCCTCCTTGTCCAGGTCTCCGGCCGGGATGGGGGAGCTGTGGACGGAGTAGTCATCATCCTCCATGTCCTCAATGGTTGCAGGTTCAAGGACGGGCGGAGGTGAAACAGCTCTGGGGGGAGGATGGCTCTGGGAGGAGTGAGCCATGGCCTTGACAGCGGCCTCAATCCCTCGCTTAATGGCGTCATCCATTCTCTGTTGGACAGCAGGATCGTCCAGTGGGTCATTGTGAGCCGCTGATGTGACCCTGCGGTGAGAGGAGCGACCCTGGGAGCAGCGAGCACCCCAAACGTCCCCTTCTTGGAGATGAACACCCGGGTTGTCCAGGGAGACATCTTCAGGTGAGCAAGACTGCCCCACCCCGTGTGGCAGGTATTGAGGTGTCACTGGGGAGGGGGGACCCGCAAGTGTGCCCCCTGATGTGGGCCTCGACGTGCCTTTGTGCCCCTCCCCCTTAGAAGCCGTTTTTGGAGGCTTCTTGTTCTTGGGGGGGGGGGTGATGTGAGGGGGGATCTGTCCCTGTGCTCATTGGTGGCACGTGGCAGGGAGGAATCTTCCTTAGGTCCTTCGGTAGGGCAAGGCCTGGATGACTTGGACTTGGCCTTGCCCTGCCTGTGAGCCCCCTCAGCCATGCTCGCGTCTGTTAGCAAGTTTATTTATTTATTAAGCAGCTCCTCGTTTGATTTCCTCCCTCTCTGTAGCTTTGCAGCTCTTGTTCCGAGAGCTAGAGCCCACTGCGGGCTCTTTACTCGATCGTCGAATCTGCCCAGCAACCGATGACGAATAGTGCAGCCAATCAGGAAAAGCCGATTCTTTACTCAATCGCCGAATCTGCCCAGCAACCGATGACGAACAGTGCAGCCAATCAGGAAGGCCGATTCGGGAAATTCAAAATGGCCGCCGTGATGTCAGCGACGAGTTCGCAAACGGCCGTTCCCGCCAATATAGAGAGGCTCGGGCAGCAGATTTAGGCCTGACGGCTTGACGGCTGAGGCGACCGCAGAGAGAGAGAGAGGGAGAGAGAGAGGTAGGCCTGGCAGAGAAGGGCTCTGCTTGGGGCGGCCGGAAGCAGCACAGTTCGTGGAAATGGCTGTGGGAGGATCGGCCTCCAGCCGGAGGGGAGGAAAAAAGCCTTCAGCGGCTTGGAGGACCCCTTCTCGCTTTTCCCCCCCGGAGAGATAGCAAGGGTGGCTGATGATGTTAAAGGGCCTCCCTTGACTTCGCCCTGAAGCCCTGGTTGGCTGACAGGGCCGTTGTATGCAGCTGGGCAGCTGCCCACGCTGCGCTCAACCCAAGGATGACAGCTGTCAAACAGGGGAGACTTTGGAATCACGTAGAATTTCACTCACGATAACAGCAATCAGGAATTAAGATCAGCAACGGTGGAACTAGCCTCCAAGCACAGGAAAAAGCACAGTGCTCTTTGGCTACGGACCGAGATTAAAAGAGGGAGTGCCAATCTGAGAGGGCACTATTTATACCTTTTTAAAGACTCGGTCCTATTGGCTAGAGGGCAGATTTAACCCATTCTTGGAGGCTAGCTCCGCCCACTATGGAGAAGGAGTTTTCTGAGCATTCCGACAAAATATTTGGAAGGCCTTGAGTATAGAAGGCCACTCACTAGTTAGGCCACTTTCTTTTGTTAGAACTGATGTTTAGAGCATAGTTTTCTACTGGGGATAATTGGGTCTGTAATCCATTCCCATCACAGGAATCACTGACACATTTTTGCTACTAGCGTCCTTCTCCATTTTCTATTCCTTACTATAAAGGAGGTTTTTCCGGCAATGGGAAAAATCAAGGCAGAGAATGCTTGGGCAGGACCATTTATTCATCTATTAGATTTTTATCTTACTTTTATTACTTTATAAGTTACTCAAGATGGCAAACATACATAATACTTCTTCCTCCTCCTATTTTCCTCACATCAACAACCTTTACTCAGTAAAGGACCTCGGAGTACTCATCTCAAACGATCTAAGTGCCAGAGCCCACTGCAACTACATAGCAAAGAAGGCACTAAGAGTGGTTAACCTAATCTTGCGCAGCTTCTTCTCTGGTAACATTGTACTCTTAACCAGAGCATACAAAACATTTGCTAGACCGATCCTTGAATACATCTCATCAGTCTGGAACCCACACTACATATCAGACATTAACACAATTGAGAATGTCCAGTGATACTTCACAAGAAGAGTATTACATTCCTCTGTTCACAACAGAATTCCTTATGAAACCAGACTTGAAATTTTGGGACTTCAAAATTTAGAACTCCGCCGCCTTCGATCTGACCTTAGTGTAGCTCACAAAATTATCCGCCTCAATGTCCTACCCGTTAACGACTATTTCAGCTTCAACCGCAATAATACACGAGCTCACAATAGATACAAACTTAATGTAAATCGCTCCAGACTTGATTGCAAAAAATTCGACTTCAACAGCAGAGTTGTCAACGCCTGGAACACTTTACCTGACTCATTAGTTTCTTCCCCAAACCCCAAAAACTTCAACCTCTTATTATCTACCATTGACCTCACCCCATTCCTAAGAGGTCAGTAAGGGGCGTGCATAAGCGCACAATCGTGCCTACAGTTCCTGTCCTAATGTACCCATATATTCATACCTCTTTTACTCTTATTCATGCTTGTAATATTACATATATATTCAATCATGTTTTACTGTTTGTACTTTGCTTATAATCATTTATGCTTGACAAATAAACAAATACAAAATACAAACCTTGTGAAGTGGATTGGATTGAGAAAGTGTGACCGGCCCAAGGTCACCTACTCTGGCTTTCATGCCTAAGGCAATGTGGGAAGAAAGTGACTTCAATACCCCCTATGACATATTCTATGTCACCCTTGTCATGCACGTCATCCACTAACCTTGGCCATGTTTGAGCTCAGTAAATCCCAGGTCATAAAACAAAGAACTACTTAAGTTTTTCTGCTCATACGGACTCTTGGGCTGAACTGGCTGAGTGCATCTCCCTTTAAGATATTAGCAACTCAATCAAAACCCATAGGAAATCTTTTAGAACATGTAAATCTTTTACACAGAGAAGAGTTTGCGACTGGCCAAAGGTTGAAAGCCCATTGAGCTAAACATTCCTTTTAAGAATAAGCAAAGGATCCCTTTCTCTGTGGGACTGCCACTTCTAACTACAATGTTAATTAAGCAGGAAGCCAAGTGATATGGAGGAAATCGGGGTGGGGGGGAGGGATGAAACTGTGCAAGCTCAGCAGGATGCCTAATTGACCACCCCTTTTGGCTATCCAGCTAATTACACTTTCCAATAATTTCTACTGGGCAGGCTCTGTCCTTGGGAGGAACATAGGGAAGGTTTAAAAGGTAAATACTTGAGAACTGTACTGTATTGAGAATTGTTGTATTGCAGGTTATGTTGACAAAAAATCTGACCCATCAAAATAAACTGATCCATCCTGAATATTCGTAAGATGACCTGGCCTGGATTTGAACCCAGAACAGGAAGAGTAGAACACATAATTTCCTGTCCCAAAGGTGCTTTTAAAAAAGGCAATGGGACTTCTTTGATTTTTCTTGAAGATGCTTCACTTCTAATCCAAGAAGCTTCTTCAGTTCTTGTTGGATGAGAAATGAAACATCTTCAAGAAAGTCCAGTTGCCTGTTTTAAAAGCACCTTTGGGACAACCATGACTTGGATGACTGAGAATCTCCATAGAGATTCAGAGTCTCCTAGTTTCTGGGTCAGCACCAGAGGTGGGCGTCACATAATGTAACAACCAGTTCGCCCAGTTGTGAGTGTGCGCGTGCCATCAAAAACATGATTATATAGGACGGGATAGCGCTGGGGTGGGTGAGCAGGCCCAACCGCTGGTGGAACTACTGCTTCGCCCGAACTGACCTGAACCGGCAACAGCCCACCTCTGGTCAGCACCCTAACCACTAAGTCTTCCAACTGTATGTTACAAGCTTTTAGGTCATTTCAACAATTAATGCTTGAATTACATTACTTGCCCTGAATTTTTCATTATATGCATTATCTCCTTGCACCAGCATATTCAAACATGATATAACTAAGCAGATGCTTCAAAGGTCCTTCATAGAGTCATATGTCAAAGTACCCTTAAAGTGCCCTTAAAGTAATGGATTGTAGCAAATTAGATTTGTTAGCATTGCATTTAGTCATTGATGTTCTGCAACAAACTTTGCAACTAAAATCTGCTTCAAATGAAAGTAAAATATCCCCATTTATTTACTTTTATATATGCCCATATCCCACTTTCAATGAAGGGTCACAAAGAACATTAACAATTATAATAAAAAGTTATTTTCCTTAAGGGGTTGTATTACTAGTCAATCATGTTTTCCAGATGTTTAGATCATTAAGGGGCCTTTTAATCTCAATATTGCATTGCCATCTGTTCCGCTCCTTACCCAATGAGAATATACATATTTTAAAGAATAGGAATATAGCAGTGTTTTAGGTAGACAAAGATTTATTTGGAAAGGGTATTTTCAAAAAAAATTGTTATAGCAGAGTTTGTTCAACAGGGAACAGAAATGCACTAAAATGCATGTCCCTCGTTTACCAAAGTTATCATATAATTTGAAAAGGATCAGTTGCACTGAGGAGTTTATATTCTGTTCCAAAATCATTGCTTGCATGGCAAAAGCCATTTGGTGTCAAAATATCAGAGAGCTTCTGTTGGGAGATTTTTTAAATTGTCTATGTGAAATTTATCATGCATTAGAAAGATTGTCTTTCCTCTTTCATTCCCCAATGCATGTAATAACATTTCACCTCATAATGCTTGCATTTTCTGTCCTGGCTTGATTAAAATGAGCCCTAAGGAAGGTGTTGACTCAGTGAATACACATTTGGGAGCCTGTGCAGAGATCATTATGCTTCATGGTGTGGTGGGCACAGGGTCAGAGAAGGGGGTCTTTTAAGCTAACTCACCCTTGATTCCTCTTGAACGGGTACGTAGCTTTTTATCTTCTCCATCGGCATCCATCTGCAAGAAAACAGGAAGCATTCAATTAAATCTATTTACCACTGAAGACAGTTTTGATGTCTTACAAATGAAGAATTTATTAATCTGTTGTAACTTAGTTAAAAAGTCATCCATGAATGACTTTCAGTGACAGTTCAGAATAGTATTTCTTTAATATGCTCTCAACACAACTGCCAATGAGCTACAAATGACTAGTGATTTAGGGATTTACATTCTAATTGCAATCAAGAAATTTTGTATATGTGCGTATGTCCTCAGATGACAACTCCCTCTAACCTAGAACATAGCCTAGAACTTTTTCCTCCCCTCCCCAATAAATGTTTCCATCAAGATTCAAGCAGGGCATGAAGGCTACTATATATTGGTGCCTTCCAGGAAGTGGCATACAGTAACAAACTGCGTGCAAATATTGACGTTCCATTTATCATAATCATTATTACCAAGAGATGTATCACTACATGAATTTGTCTAATGTCCTTTTAAATCCGTGGAGGGGTGAATTGTATGGCAACAAATTTCATACATTTCTGTTGTTTGAAGAAGGCAATTTTTTGTCTGCCCTAAATTGACTGTCATATCAATTTTGTTTAAAATTATAGGAGAAGAGTTTAAGTTTAAAGTTATAGGAGAAGAGAAAAGGATAATAAGCGATCTTCTCAGCAGTATACTGTGTATTATTGGATAGGCTCTTGGTACCCACTAAGAAAATGGCCTTATGTGATTCAGCAACCACAGTCTGGCACATCATCTCCTTAGAAACATGTACTATATGTTGGTACAGTTTGGAAAAACGCTGAAATATTTATAAATTTAACACTGTATATGAAAATCTATGTCCATACTACTAGTTAACCTGTTAATTATTTTATGTTGTTATATTTGTTATATTTGTCATATTGTAATTAATCCATTTTCATATTTCTGTACACCCTCTGGAAACACAGAGCTGACTGAAAGTAAACAAGTATTTTAAATAAACTTTTGAAGAAAGAAATGTGAGAAAATATCTTAAGCCACAATGTAATACACACACACACACACACACACACACACACACACACACACACACACACACATATATACACACACACACATACATACATACATACATACATACATACACACACACATATATATATATATACATACATACATACATACACACACACACACATATATACATACATACATACATACATACATACATACATACATACATACATACATACATACATACATACATACATACATACATACATACATACATATATATATATATATATATATATATATATATATATATATATATATTCATGTTCTTCTTTTTCAAGACTACTTATATTATTTAAATTGTTTAGGTTTGTGTTCTTTTTTTTTCCTCTGGGATTTCAAGATAATGTATGAATTTCTGGTTCCTTTTAATTATTTCCACAATAACAACTCTGCAAAATAAGCAAGATCATGATTGATTCCTAATCACCCAGTGTTCTTCATGGGTGTTAGATAAGAATTACTCTCATCAGAGGCAAAATAGATCTTTTCCTGAAACTCTGACATTATAGAAAGAAAACCGCAGTTTAAATACTAAGGTATAAAATATTTATTTCGGTACAAAAACAAATAAATCACATCCTGGCTATAAAAAAAAAGTCTTGCTCCTTACAGAAGCAGAAGAAGAAGGGAGGAACAAAGGAAAGGAATGTACACATGCGTACTAGGAACATATTAATCACGTGCTCAGGAATAAACCATTATATTAGATAGGGATGCATCTCCCCTGCATATACATGTAACAGGCAATATAAAATCACTGCCTGACAATGGGCAAAGATTTGAGCCTAGGTCCTAGACCACCACTCTTATATCTCATAGATTTTAGATTTGTTTCATGGGAGATGCCAAGTCTATTGTTACAATCACTATTGTAACTATTCTGGTGGTATGTTGTGGATTTGGAGCATATCTTGGCACTGGAGGTACCGTATTTTTCAGAGTATAAGACACACCTTCCCCCCCCCTAAAAGAGGCTAAAAATTTGGCTGCGTCTTATACTCTGAATGTAGCTTTTTTGAAGCTTTTTTTTCAGCCCTAACGAGGCGCTAACGATCTTCCCTGCTCTTACCACCTTGCAGGCTTTTTTTATTGCTAATCACTCCAACGAATGTTTTTTCCAGCCCTAACGAGGTGCTAATGATCTTCCTGGCTCTTACAGGCTTGCAGGCTTTTTCATTGCTACTTTCTCCGAAGGAGGTTTTTTCCAGCCCTAAGTCTTTGCAGGCTTTTTTTCATTGCTACTTGTTCCGAATAAGGTTTTTTTAAGCCCTAACCAGGGGATAAAATAATGTGCTGAAGCTGACCAGACTAAGGATGCTAGCCAGATGAATACCTGGTAGGCAGATTTCCCCCCCTATTCCCCCCCCCAAAAAAACTAAGGTGCGTCTTATACTCTGGTGCATCTTATACTCCGAAAAATACGGTATGTTTCACACAATTGGGATATGATCGTTAAATTCATCATAACTTTGTTGTCTATGATTTATTCACAGAATTTTAACAAAGCAGTTTATCTGGTAGAATTATGCCATGAAAATTGGCCCGGCTTCTGGAGACATCTCATCAGTATAGTTTCAAGCAATCATAGCTTCAACTGAAACAAATATATTCAAACTATATAATTCAGAGTATATTATTTGATAGAATTTTTGGGGGATAGCCCGATGACAAAACCACAATCAAGCAGGGCTGATTTTGTTCCTATTGCCTCCCTACAGTTACCCAGGAAGTTATGCATAAAAACATTCTGTCAATTATATGTAATGCCATTTTATTATATTTGAAAACTCTTAACATTTTTTTCTGTAAAGTAAAAACATTAACTTTTATTTACAGTAAGAAGAAATCCACTATCCAGTTAGAAATGGAAAAATTTTCCTCCATAATTATTGGTGATAAACAAAATTCCAGACTGACAATGAAAGCAAGAGGAGCAGCTGTTCTTAAATTGTGTGTATGATTGTGTGTTTTCCACTTAAACAGAGGAAGGAAATGTGAGGGCTTTCGTCCTGGATCTGAACAAGAAGAAGGGACAAAAAAGTAATTGGAGGTTTTGAGCAGAAGAACTAATTAAATTCTGAAAAATACAAAGGAACCATATTTTTGAGATGATAAAATGTTTGCTTATTGAATTTAGATCTGGTCATATAGATTTTGAAATCAGTAAATTAGGCACATATGCAACTGATTTATTCGCTATGACTTTTATTTATTTTTATTTTTTAAAAAAACCCAGTTTATTTTAAGGGCAACTACCCTGTTCATTGCCCCTTTGATAAAAATATAATTCTGCACAATTTTCATGATTTGTTTCATTTAGAAATAAACATTTTTTTAGTTTGCTAAGAATATTTTTATACAGAGGATTTAGTAGATTACAATGCAGGAAGCTTTCTGAATCTTCTGATCTCATCCAGCCTACCAAGACTTCAGGATTTGGTGAAATCCAATTTTTTTTACTACTGGTTCTGCGGCTGTGGCTTGGTGGGCATGGTGTGGCTTGGTGGGCATGGCTTGGTGGGTGTGGCAGGGGAAGGATACTGCAAAATCTCCATTCCCACCCCACTCCAGAGGAAGGGTATTGCAAAATCTCCATTCCCACCCCACTCTGGGGCCAGCCAGAGGTGGTATTTGCCGGTTCTCCGAACTATTCAAAATTTCCGCTACTGGTTCTCCGAACTACTCAAACTTTCCGCTATCGGTTCTCCAGAGCCTGTCAGAACCTGCTAGATTTCACCCCTGTGTGTGCACACGCTCTGCCATGAACCACAGAAACCTCTGTACACTCTGTGGATCAACCTGATGATCCACAGAAACACAGGAAGATATTTTGCACTAGAATTATGTGTTATAATTTATTTGTTATAAAGAATTCTAAATTTTAAGAGAAGGCTGGTGTCTCTGGGATGTGTTGGGATTATAGTCTTCAATTCAACACAAATTAAAGGCTGAGGGAAACTGTCTGACATTTATTTTCTTCACCCATCCATAATTCAAAAGCTAGGAAATGTTGTGTTCTAAAACTACCTATTTAGTTTATTATTATGAATTGTAGCCTATAATGATTGCAGTTAAGCATAACTAAGAAACTTGACTATTGGATGGTAAAACAATTGCAGATTGAAGTAATTCTGATTTTGAATTATTGTGCTTTATGTACCGCTTGATCTCTGTTAAAAAGACTGATTAATAGCAACAACAATCTGATGCTCAAACCTACTCAAATCATATATATTATCTGGTTTGGATTTACTATTTAGTGTATTATTTAATTTGAAGCTCAAGTTGGTTTACATGGACCCTACTTTATTTTATCTCCATAAGAAAAGGACAATTATATGCCATAAAGTTGGTATCAACTCTTAGGGCTATAGATAGATTTTATGTCTTGATGATATAAAATCCCATTCCTATTTTTCCAATAATGTACTCCTCGACACTCTGAGTCCATCCACTTTGCTGCTGGTCATTCTTTTTTTTCCTTTCACCTTTTTCAGAATTATAGACTTATCAAGAAAACTAAATCTTTGCATAATGTGTCCAAAACATGATAATTTGAGCAAATCATCGATAGTCCTTCTATTCCTTTTCAGAGTCTGACTTTCACATTCATAGAGCAGAGAAAACCAGTACCTGCATAATTCTGATTTAATTGGCATGTGCAGCTTCTTTTCCAACATCTTCATTACTATTGTACCAAGTGTTAGTTTGTGGTACATTTCTTGACTGCCAGTTCTTTGATTTTTAAAAGCAGAAGGTATCCATCATTTAGTATTTCCATTGTTATTTCAAATGTTGGTTACTTTACTTGTTGTCATTAGTTTGATCTTCTTTGCATTTAATGATAGTTCCATTCCTATGTGTACTCCTTGACTCATATTACTAGAGTTTCAGATAATTTGCATGAGGACAATGAGATGTTCTGGAATTCCCATTTTTATAAGCACATTGCATAGCTTGGCATGGTTAACACAGATAAAGGCTTTTCTAGAAGCAATAGAATTATACTGGTATGCACTTTTGTGGCCATGTAGCTTCAGAGTTTGGTTGCTTGCTCTTTGGCAGTTTCTTTTCGCATCCATTCTTCACAAATTCCACGCTTCCTCTAGTTCCCTATCAGTGAAATCCAAAGCCATTCCTGTTGCCCATCTTGAAAATTGTGCTATATGCTCAAGATCATATCAAACTGGAAACTGATTGGTTTTCTTCTTTCAAGCCTTCTTTAGCTTGACTAGGCTCTTGCACACGAGCAATTTGTGATCTGTTCCACAATCAATTCCTGATTATATCTTTGCTGTTGCAATCAATATTTGATCATTGTTTACACTGTAGTCAAGAACTGTCCTTAGTCATACTTCCTGACCATAAAAGCAATGCCATTTCTTCTTTAATGTGTCCTAAATACTAAAAACCATGATTTTCTGACTGAAAGTGTCCAATTCCACTCAGTTCAGTTCTCTGATGAAGTTGTCTAAGCATAGTCAATGCACTTCATCTTTCAAAGTGCAAAGTCTGAGCTTACCTATATTTATGTTCTTTGTAGTTCATGTTCCCATTCTAATTCTCTATCTTTGCAGTTCTGGATTTTCTTGTTTTGTTATGGTAACAGCTATTATATAGTCTGAAGACTAATCTAGCTATGTCATAAACACCAATATCATATGTCAAATGATTCTCAATGATTCCTTGTAAGTATGTTGAGGGCCCATTATCCAGCAGTATATTATCAATAATTTTATATGTATATCTATGTGGTTTTCTTGGTAAAGTACAAAAGTGATTTACCATTGCTTTCTCCTGCACATAAAATTATACCTTTGCCATTAGCACTAAATGATAATCCACCTCCATCATCTTCTATGTCACTGTTGCCAGTACTGGTGCCACCTTGGTTTAGTTGGGATGACTTTTATGCTTTGGCTAACCTGGTTGTGATTATAAATTCTTTATTATCCTTCCCAGGAACATACAGACACATGAACACATATACAGTCATGATGAAGTCAATACAGTAGGATTTGAGAGGGAATCAAAGCATTATATGATCCAAACAGTTAATTCTCTATAGCAAGTTTAGTCCATTTAATTTAGAAAGGAGGTAACGTCTGCTGAGTTAATAAATAATGTGAATAGAATTTACTCATTAATCTTGTGTCTCTGTATTAATTAATCTATATTTTTATTCCCAGCAATCTTTTTTTAAGGTTGCATATTTACTGCAATCAAATATTAGAGAATTCAAGAAACTTTTTAATCCGCATATATCCACATTTTTTCAGTATTATGACTATAAATGTAAGAGGCCTAATTTAACCAACTTCAAAATGTAACAAGAATTGTGAGCATCTCTGTTCCCGCTCCCCCCCAACAGCTAATATTTCAGAAGGCTATATGAGACATGTAACATATGGTGTATGACATATGACCCAAATAGCTCTTTATAGGAATAAACAAGCAGTCAAACAGTTGAACAGATTTTTGTAAATGTTATGCAAATACTTGAATAAGTCTGTTTCTTTGGTTTTGGTCTTGCATAATCTGAAATTAGAAATGTGTTTGTGGGTGGGGGTCTATGTGTGTGTGGGTGTGGGTGTGTTAGCAATGAAGGACAATGGAGGATAATAGAAAATGCTCCAAAGAAAATGGCTATCCATGTAGATAATTAAAAATAAAGTGTTTGATCAGAAAGAAAAGTTTCTCTGTTGCTTGCTGCCATTCAAACCTTAGATGGGGTAGCTTGCAGTGTGATTGCAATAGTAATGGGAAATGTGGCTCTGTTCTCTGATGCCGAGTCGTGATTGAAGGCACTGACCTGCCATAGACTTATAATAGGGGAGCAGGTGTGGCAATGATGGACTTTAATTTCCTTTAATAAACCTTTTATGTGCCACACTTTTACTGCCATTCCATGCTCTCCAAGGTCCTGCACATAATAGGTTCATTACTTTTGATTACTATAGTCTATTGAGACAAACAACTCCAGATCACACTATATATTATGTGCAGTTAAACCAATACAGACTATTTATCCAATGTGCTGTATTTCACCTGCAACTCTGCTGAAAAAATTAACAGCCACTCTTACAAGCTAAAACTATTATTTTTTTTAAAGCAGTTAGAATTCCATCCTCATCATTTCACAATAAACACTACACCAATCACTGCAGTTCTTTTTTTTTAATTGTGAAACAAACAAAAAAATGTGGAGGGAATTCTGGCTCTTTTTAAGCAGCATTTATTTGAGTTTTTATTTGGTCATGAATATTTAAATACCACACAGTGGGTGCAAAACACTAGCCAAATCAATATAGGTGATTTTTTTTCCTATTGATTTTCTTTCTTTAGGAAAATCATTTGAATTTATGACAGATGTTTAAACAGATTAAGATTAATCTGGCTAGGCCTATTTAGTATGATGAACATAGCACTGTAAACCCATCTTCACAGGCTGAGGGTGTATGCTGCATATAAAGTAGTCCACAGAAAACTCAAATCACCCTCCTCTTCCCCCAACTTCCTCAAAAAGCTGGAGTTATTTACAACGTCCCAATGCAGTGCAGTTTTCCATCCATTCAATGGCACATTTTAAAGAGTTGTGATGCAAAGTTGGGCAATTGCTTCCATTATCTTCAAAAGTCTACTTGAGCTCTTCGATGGAGCCTTGTTTTATGACACATTGCTAAATATTAAGCAGCCCTTTCTTAATAAGAAAAATTGAAATAAATCAATTGGCTAGTCAACTAAAGTAATTGAGGGAAGAATGTACTCATGGTGTGGTAAAAATATATGTCAAGATGGAGGCTGCAATGGTACAATCAATTTATCTGATGCACATAAAAAACAGGTGGAGCTTCATTCACATTATCACAGCCACCATCTTGATTTTTTTTTAAATCACATTTTGCAGATCCTCCTATTTTGGGACATGGTACCAGAGCAGCCTTTTATTAACTCAAGCAATACTACATTTTAAATAAATAAATAAATAAATAATATAACATCCTTTCTCCATTGAAAGACACCACATTTTTCAGTATTCAGCAACAACAAATAAGAAGCAGCAGGATATCACAATAATCTAGCATATCATATTTTCTCTCAAATTGCTGAACACTAAAAGATAAATATTATTATATCCTTTCTTAATCCTACTTGTGCGCCAAACAGCTACCTAGTTCAACTTTTTCAACCTGGTGCCTGCCAAATGTTATAGGACCCACTATGAAATGTAGTGTCTTAATTATACTCCTATTTTTGCACCATGCTTTTCTATTGTTTTTCATACATTGTCTTTTCTTGTAACGCCACTCAGAGCTAATGTTAAATGGGGTATCATACAAATCTGAATAACAACAATAATAACACTAGTCAGTGTGATGATTGGAAGTTTGGAAGTCACAACAAACCTGGAGAGCAACTAATTAAGAAATCAGTCAACCTGATATGATTATTTTTCTGAACTCTAGAAGCATTGACATTACTAAAGACAAAATGTTTGATGCTTCCTTAAATAGCTTGTACATATTTTAAGTTTTCAGAGGATAATGAATTGAAATGAACATTCCTAAAATAGTATTCTGTAATTGTAAGAGAAATAATAACATTTATAGGTTGGTTGGTTGTATGAATAAAATGACCAATGAAACAGCAATTACATCTACCCTGTGGAATAGCATATCCCTGGAAATTCAGATTGTCCCAACCTTGTTAGCCTTTTGCAAGGCACTGAAGACCTAACTGTTTCCCCAGATGTCTGGATCAAGAGGTTAAGTTAGTATTGATGCATTTCCTTTTCTTTATTTTTTTCTTCTTTTTTTGGGTGTGTGTGTGAGTGGTATTATTATTTTATCCTTGCATGCCAGTTATTCTACATTGTAGTCTTGTGTTTTAATTCCATACACTATCCAACTCACCTGTGTGAGATGGGCAGTCATATAAATCAAATAAATAAATAAAGCTGTTTTTCAACATGGCTTTAAGTTTGAAGGAGGCAGTATGATACCCATAAGCATCCCACAATGTCTGTGTTCCCCTGCCCTACTTTGACTTTCGATTTTTTAATTTAAAAAAATGATAATGGAAAACAGTACAACCAAGAACTCATTTCTAACATTTCTTTTTCTTTTTACTAAAATGCCTAGACCTATATAGGTCTTGTGCAAGAAGGAAGACAAAGATGAGCTGACATGGTAGTCAAAACCTCAAGGGGCTAGAGAAATCTTGAGCAGCTAGAAAGTATTGGAGAGAGCAAATTCATCAGTTTCCCTTCTATGTTGGAATGTAAGTATGATTGGTCCCATCAAATAAAGCAACCATCCAGTCAATAGATAAGTTCCTTTGATTCTAGTGGAATTATGTTATAATGTATATAACATGCTCTCCATTGCAATTATAAGTAAGGTTTATACTTGTCAGCAGTTTGAGGTAGAGCCAAATTGGTGCAGGCAGCAGGCTAGAAACTGGGAGTCTGTGAGTTCTAGTCCTGCCTCTCTCTCTCTCTCTCTCTCTCTCTCTCTCTCTCTCTCTCTCTCTCTCTCTCTCTCTCTCTCTCTCTCTCTCTCCCCTCCCTCCCTCCCTCCCTCCCTCCCTCCCTCCCTCCCTCCCTCTCTCTCTCTCTCTCTCTCTCTCTCTCTCTCTCTCTCTCTCATTTTTCAGGCAAACCCCTGAAAAATCTTGTCAAGAAAACTTCAGTCTAGTCCAGACAGTTGCCAGAAGTCAAAAACTGACTGTAAGGCACATAAATTCAGGTACACAGACACAGACTTCAGAGGATAATCAGAACTGCAGAAAAAACAATTGCTGCCAACCTGCCTTCCATTGAGGACCTGTATACTGCACGAGTCAAAAAGAGGGCTGTGAAAATATATACTGACCCCTTGCATCCTGGACATAAATTGTTTCAACTCCTACCCTCAAAACGAGGCTATAGAGCACTGCACACCAAGACACAAGAACAGTTTTTCACCAAATGCCATCACTCTGCTAAACAAATAATTCCCTCAATATATTAATATTGATTGTTTCTTGATTGCTTATTTGAACCCTATGACAATCATTAAGTGTTGTACCTCATGATTCTTGACAAATGTATCTTTTCTTTTATGTACACTGAGAGAATATGCACCAAAGACAAATTCCTTGTGTGTCCAATCACACTTGCCCAATAAAGAATTCTATTCTATTCTACATACATACAAACACACCCAGAAGATATTCCACCACACCATTTGATTGTTGTAGAGTATTAAAACAAACTCACAAAAGTCTCTCCAAATTTCTCTCTGTCCCACCTTATTTAAAGCAAAATCAATGTAGAATTGAGTTTCTTTCTTATTCTTGCTTCAATTCTCTGTAATCTTTTTTGCAAATCACTCTAATAGTTCTTTCATACCTTCTTCAAAGCCTTGCCTAAATTGCTTTATACCATCAGATCAACAAGACTACTTCTATATCTTTTCAATTAATCTAATCATAGAGAAAATATATTCTTTCTCTAACTATATCCAGAGGTGGTATTCAGCCAGTTCGGACCAGTTTGGGCAAACCGATAGTAGCAACCTGCGGGTGGGCTTGACCACCCACCCACCCCGGCACTATGCCGTCCTATTTAGCCACATTTTCAAGCCACACGCATGCATGCAAGCTGCGCACAAGAGCAAAGTGCATGCAGGGAAGGCGCACATGCGACCAAAGCGAGCATGCACACACCAGAGGTGGGTTCCTCCCGGTTCAGACCAGTTCGCCCGAACTGGTAGCAACCTGCCGTCACGATGATGTCACGGAACTGGATCGGTCAGTGCCAGTCCGTGGAGGCTGCCATCTTTTTAAAAAAAATGAATTTTTTTTGTGGGAATTTTTTTGTGGGAATTTTTCCCCCAGGTTTTTTTTCTTTTGTGCATGCGCAGAAGCCAAGTTTCTGGCACTGTGCATGTGTCGCCATCTTGTTTTTGGCTTTTTAAATTTTTTTCTGATTTTTTGCTACTGCGCATGCACACGAGTGCTTTGCTCGCACATGCCCACGTGGCGCGCCCACACGGCGCGCCCACACAGCGCGCCCACGCGGCACGGGAGGAAGTGAATCGGCAATGAGATAAGTTTGAACCCACCCCTGGTACACGTGCTCACATTTTCAGTGCTGGGCAAACCAGTAGGGAAATTATGTGAATCCCACCTCTGACTATACCAGTAGTATAGATTTTTACTGAGATTGAAGCCTATTCTTATTCTTGGTCTTTAGTTTTCCATGTGCAGAGTGTTTGATTAATTGACTCTAACAGAACATCAAACATCTGCAGTTTGAAAAGAAACAGCTTGGTGATAAGAAGGCTGAAGAGTTATGGCAATGCAGTTCCATCCTTTGGCTTTCTCATGCCTCTTTGCTCCATATAATAGTCCACTAAAAGCTTGCTTGCTTCACACACACACACACACACACACACACACACACACACACACACACACACACACAGAATGCACATGGTTACCCATTGCACAAAAGTAACTCTGAATGGCACAGAAAAGTTAGAAACAATTTAGTAAAATGTAACACAAAAATAATCCCAACTCATAAAAAGACAAAATAAACCAGCATAACTCACCTAACCCTAACTCTAACCCAACCCAAATGCCTGAAGGAACATCCAGGTTCTTGATATCTTACAAAAAGCTAACAGGGTTGGGGGTCATCCAAATGAAACAATAATGTATCATGAAAAGCAAAAGTTCCAACTAGTTCCTTCCTCTCTTTGACCAAACTTTGTTCAATATGTAATAGTTTGAATCCGCATTCTTTTGAACTGCATTTTAAAAATTGTACGGAAAAAAAGAAGAGCTGAAATAAGTTGAACTATGTCATGCGAGCCATAAGTTGAAAAACAGATAAGCATCTCTTATTTTTAATGACATGATTTTTTTTTTTAAAAAAGACATCATTAAAAATAACAGACTTGAAATTTGAAAAGTAAAACTGTGGGAGGAAGGAATTTTGTTAGGCTTAAAAGATAAGAAGCACTATTGCTTATATATTACTTTTATGTAGAGTTTACATTGTAATTCCCAATATCCTACTAAAAGCTGCCATCTTAAGTACACTTATTGGGATGCATATTTCACCCACAGACATAAAATATGTGATTTAATCAAGAGTTCCTTTAAGTACGTGTTCACACAATAGAGCATTAGAGTTCATTTGACTAATGATTTTCATTTTAATAACGCCTTCAAAGAGCTTTTATATTCACTAGTGACAGGCAATGTTTTATGTGATCTTAAAATGAAAATATTATGCTTTGCCCTTAGTTTCTGGGAGCAACATTTTGTAATATTTTGGAGTAAAATGCAATGAGATCATATGCAATTAAGGAAAAAAAGTATATAGCAAAGCAAACCCCTCATAAATTCTGCAAAGTAACCAATATTTTCATAACAGACAGTAAGTGTATCACTATGTATATGAGTGAGTATGTGAGCAGACATAAACACTCATGGTTTTGTCTACAAATAACTTTTGACATATCCATTTTAAACTTCAATACTAAACTCAGTTTAACTTAACAGAATTAAGTGTACATGATTTTGGTACCACTAAATTTAATTGTGCAGCTTTTAAACCTAAAACATTTGCCAGTTTTAAACTGCATAATCAAAACACATACCCAAGTAAACTGCACATTTGATTGAGCTCTTGTTTAGATTTCTGTCTGTAGTGTGCAATTTATAGAATACATATAGGAGTACATATACTGTATGCAGTAAAAGTGAGCCGCCAGACTTTTGCCCATCTTGTTATAAAAGTTAGAGGTTCACAAAAAAAGTAGAAGTGGCAAGAATCAGCTGGATGATTTTGTTCTCCATGCCTAAAAACAAAGGAATTCGAATTGCTTCCTACCCTACATAATGTCTCAAATTAAATTGGTTGCTTTTATAAAATGTAAATGAAGATTATGATGGGAACCTTAAAATGAGCCTTGCAATTTGAAGCCCTTGCTTGCAATTGATAAAACGAATGGATCCTGTTTCCCTAACATTAAAGCATTTTCATGAATAAAATGGCCTTAAGTGAAATTTTCAGAATGTTTATGTTTTTAATTTATTAAATTTGTTTGCTGCCCATCTTGCCATAGGGCAACTTGGGAAGGCTTACAAGGTTAAAAGCAATAAAACTATACAGGCGTGTGTCTATGTGTATGTATGTGTGTGTGTGTGTGTGTGTGTGTGTGTGTGTGTGTGTGTGTGTGTGTGTGTATACACATGAAACATACACAAATATAAATACAATAATATGATAAAATAATAAAATAAAATATAAATTATGATTAAAATGATGGTAAAATATGGGAAGGGAGGGAACAGGGGAGATGGGGTCTGCAATTAGTCCATCAACCACCTCCAGCATGATACTCTCCCATTGGGACCCCAAGCCAACAGGCAGTGCCAGGTCTTCAGGCCTTACAAAAGGTCAGGAGAAATGGAGCAAAGGGGACAAGATGTTCCAAAGAGTAGGAGCCATGTTTAGAAGTAATATATAGCAATGGTATTGGATTTCTCAGGTTTTTTTTCCTTTATTAACCAGTATTTGGGCCAAACTGCATCCTGTTTACATATAAATGTTTTGAAGCTTTGGATAATTCTGACAATTTTAATAGTTTATATAAACACATAGCTTAATTGGAACCAAATAACAGAAACAACATAGAGATAAACTCATATCATTAGTTTTTCAGTTTATTGTCTGTCTAGGTAGGATCTGCTGCATTCTCATAAATCATCTGGGAGAATTCAGAAACCATCATCGGGAAAACTAAGTCATTTGATCTTCTGAAATCAGCATATTGAGTTGAACAACCACGATAAATGTCTCTTTGACTGAGGTAGCTCTAATCTAAATATTACTAAATTTGGATCAGCTCAGTGATGTGATAAGAGGACCTTAAATACTTACAGGTGGTCCTCAGTTAACAGCTAACTGTTTAGTCACCATTCAAAATTATAATGGCACTGAGAAAGTATACCCTAACCCTAACCCTTGCTTGCAGCATCCTGTGGTCATGTGATCACCATTTGTGACATTTGTGATCTTCCCTGCTGGCTTCTGACAAGCAAAGTCAATGGGAAATCCTATAGTAAATTGCAAGTTGTAGTCACCTGATGTCACACTTAACAACTTGGGTGATAAGCTTAATGATTGCAGTGGAACTGACGTCACAAGTCAGGCACAGACACAAGATATTTCACTTAATGACTGTCATTTTAGCGATGGAGTTGCAGGTACCAATTGTGAGTACTCAGTAGGTGAGTACTACCTGTAGCAGAATGTTTTGTCTTCCAAAATATTTTTAGAGAATTAAATAAAGTTAAAAGTAGGGGCCATTTCCATTAAGTAAGCTTCCATTTAATGGAAAGGCAGTCTGAAAGTTGCTTAACTATATGTCATAATATTTCCCTATGTGATTAGACTACGTTTTTGAAAAACAGAACAACGGTAAAATAAAACAGGTAGTTGCTGATTCTGTTCCTTTTCTCCAGATCTGAAACACAAGACATTCCCTTTTGTGTGTGTGTGTGCGCGCGCGCGTGTGCATGTGTGCATGTATGCGTGTGCGTGTTGCCTGAATATAATGATTTTAATCTTTCCCTCTATCATATTTGAGCATAACTGCAACTTGATCTGGGAATAGAAATGTTACCTGTAATTTTCCTCCAAGGCAAAAAACAACTTTGTGTAAAATCCTGATTAGAATAGGGTGACTGCAGTGCTTAAATACCTTGCATTTAATATATTATCACCATCATTCAAACATGGGCTCCAATTTGTTTTTTAAAAATTTGTGTCCGACTGGGATTATACAAACAATTTTTTGTGTGGTGAATAACATGACTTGATTGATTGGAGCAGATAAGAATTATTTAGGAACCATGCAACTTACTCTTCTGTGTTACATAAAAATATGAAAGTGAATAAAACTGTTGAAGCAAAATAATAAATATCTGATCACAATCCCTCTTGATTTCTTCTTCTTCTTCTTCCCTTATAAATTTCCACTTGATATTATAGATATGCCTGCTGCTTTACTATAAGAAAGTTAATAATCTGGTGTCCATTTAGACTTGGAAAGGAAGAAAATCAGATTGATGGATTGCTATCTCAAATGACTCTTCCGGTTACAAAAGAGGCCAAGGATTATGTTTACGGCAGAAAATCCTAACATTACAATAATAAGTCTATGTCCACATAAAGATCACATTGTAACTTAGTATAAAACAAATTTATAGGAGCTTTCTAGGTTGTGAATAAATTTGCCCACTACTATTGGCCTTCTTGGTAAGCAAGATGTCAATTTCATTATGCTTTATAAAATGTAGATTGAAAGAAAATTATTACCAGCAGAGAAGAATAAAGCTGATTAAATAAATTGTGTAAGAACTCTTAAACTAATTAAACTAATTACAATTGGATGAATATTATATTTCATATTTTACACACATACACATACCATGTTATAGAATTAAAATGTGGCTAATACTTAATAATTTTGAGGTTAAGAAAAGAACAATATCACATTATGAGATATTAGCAGATACTTATAAATAATGAAAGAAAATAAAAAGTCAGTACGGAATGTTACTTTGGAATATTATCTGTATTTTTTTTAAACCAGCTGTACATCAACAGCATCAAAGCTGTAATTAGAATATTTTCTCTGATGCTTTATAGCTTTCAGGATTTTGAAAGCTTCTTTTGCACACAGTATTATTCATATTTTCATTAATGCTGTTGCACCCTCAAAATGAAAAATAAATGATATGAATCTGACTACTGTACCAATATTCCTGTTCTCCAAAACTAGAATAAACAAGTTTAAATACTAAACCTAAATCAGAAAGAGTTTTAATTTGAGACTATGCACCATGTAATCCTTTCTATGATAGCATGGTAAAATAGTATGTCTATTTCGAAAAGGGATCTAAAATTCAAAACTGGGTTAACAGTGGAATACATGTTATACCAGAGACAAGCTTGGATGGTTCTTTAATGAGGATGATTTATTTTGATTCTCACTTCTGATTTTGGAGTTGTCACTGCTGTTGTATACCTCGTCCACGCAACTTTGCACAACTGGCAGGACTGAATATAAACCAAAGCCATATGTTTATGTCCTTTTGCCAAACGATTACAGCAAATAGTTCTATTATTCCCTTAGGTAACTCATGTGTGCCAAGGATTTCTATTAGTCTGCTTTACCAAGGCATCAGAGGGTAAAGTCACAGCTTTATGAAATGGGGGCAGGGAGGAGGGCAGGTGCTAACTTTATATTTTCAGAATAAATATGCACAAATCCTATGCTATATAGTAAAACATAATTTTTGTAAAAATAAATAAATATCTTTGGGGTTTTAAAGTACAAGCATATCAGTTTTCTGGATAATTCATTACAACCACAAAAAAAAGAAAGAAAACTGATTGTTAATACAATGGCAGAGTGTAAATAGAATAAAATAACTTTTTAGTTTTAAAGAATAAAAGCTTCGATTTACTGTGATGGAAATATGTAATGAATGTTTTGCACAATATTTATTTATGTGAAAATATTTATTTTTAATACGAAGGCATACAGGTGTATGTAAAAATATCATTGCTGCTTGCCTCATCTGAAAGGAAAATAAATAAAAGCACCATTCCATTATTTAAAAGATGCTTTGGGAATTAACTAAACATATTACCTAAATAAATCAAAAGTTTTAAAATCCAAACAAAATGTCCAAATGAAATAAGTTTGACAAATGAGATAACATACTTTCCACTCAAAACTAAACACCAAAAACATTATCCCACCTTTGATTGCTTCGGAGTAAAATTATGTGCAAATTCCAAATGACCAAATCCGTCTCTTGGACCAAAATGTCTTGTCTGACTTAACAGATAATCCCAAAATTCATTCTCTGTAAGAAAGAATGCAAGGTTTACAAATTGTTACTGAAATTGAATTTGGACAATGAATATGTGAAGCGTTGCATGATTCAATGGCCAAAGAATTTGGAGTATAATATAATGCTTGAACAATGGGAACACATGTGGATGAAGGGTTGAAAATTTACATTAAACTATTATCTAAAATAATTTTTTTTATAAAGTGATGTACAGTTGGTATTTACACCCCCCCCAAAAATTGTCAAAGATGTACAAAGTTATTTCAAATGTATGTTAGAAATGTAAATGCAAAGAAGGAACTTTTCACCATTTCGGTGGACTTGTGATAAGTAAAGAAATACAGTAAAATTCATATTTTACTGCAGAAGATTTTTTTAAATGAATATAACATTAAGGTAGAGACTTTTCTTTTAGACTTAATGGACAAAGAATTTGGGGGGAGTAATCTGGAACCTTGTTGCTATACATCAGGGGTCCCCAAACTTGGCAACTTTAAGACTTGTGGACTTCAACTCCCAGAATTCTGGGAGTTGAAGTCCACAAGTCTTAAAGTTGCCAAATTTGAAGACCTCTGCCATACTTATTGACAGCAGCAAGAATGCTTTATGGCTAGAGAGAGTTCCCTGAAGATGGGCTCCAGCATGAGTCCGAAAGCTCAGAAGAATAAAACCTCTGGTCCGGGTGACCAACCCAGATTGGACCCTGCAGAATGCTTCATGCACTAAAAGGGAAAGATATTCTAATGGCTAAAAGAATGAATGAATGGCTAAAAGAACTGATGGAACTAACATTGATGGCTAAATTAACTGCTCTAAATAAAATAAAAGAATATATCTAACTTTTGGATTCTGTACTTGAGATGGAGAAAAAATGAAACTCTGGATTTTGCTAATCAGAGAATATATTTTACACATTTTCATTGTTTGGTGTTATCATTTGAAAATTCAAATACAATTACCAAATGTATGTTATGAATTATATCATAATTCCATGTATGTATATATGTATGTATGTATGTATGTATGTATGTATGTATGTATGTATGTCAATAAATGTAATAAATAGACAACTTTGTTTGGAGATGAATTATTTATTTTATTTATTAGTGAGACTTATATACCGCCTCATAGTGCAAGCACTCTCTAAGCGGTTTACACCATTAAGCAATGTATATTTACATTGCCCCCAACAATCTGGGTCCTCATTTTATCTACCTCAGAAGGATGGAAGGCTGAGTCAATGCTGAGCCGGTGAGATTTGAACAGCTGAACTGCTGATCACAGTCAGCTAAAGTAGCCTGCAGTTCTGCCCTCTAACTGTTGTGCCACCTCGGCTCTTACACAGATCTTTATTTAGAATTTGTAGTTTCATTTAAGTGCAATATTGACAATGTGAACTAAAGATAAGAAGATTCAACAGAGTACAAATGTGGGACATTTTGTGTGTTCTCAGGCCACGTCATGTGCCATATCATAAAAAGTTATCTTCAGTAAAGAAACATGGGCATCCATATCAAGTAAAGCTTTTGTAAACCGTGTGATTTTATGTCATTTTGCAGGTTTCACCTCTTATATTTTTGATTATGATGTCATGATACAAGTAAAACAAGGAGTAGAATTCGCATTGCAGCATTACATGATTTGTTATTATTTGTGTAAATATAAATATATGAGAGTAATATATCTCCTGTGCTTTCTCAGACAAAGGGACAGGATAAACTTTGTGGAAAAATATACTGGGGGGAAAACAGAATTGTACATCTATTCTAAAGCTTCATTTCAAAAACATGTATCTATAGTGCAACTGAAAACCAACTGCTCTTCAAGGTTCAATACATTTCTTTTATATATATATATATATATATATATATATATATATATATATATATATATATATATATATATGTGTGTGTGTGTGTGTGTGTGTGTGTGTGTGTGTGTGTGTGTGTGTGTGTGTGTGTGTGTGTGTGTGTGTGTGTGTATATATGTATACACACACACACACACACACACACACACACACACATATATATATACTTGGAAAGTACTATAGAAATTTCATTATTATTACTGTAATATTGAATATCTTTAGAGATGGGAGAGATGGGAGACTTATAGAGATGGGAGACTTGGGGGCCAAACGACCCTTTCACAGGGGTCGGGAGACTTCGCCCGGACGCCGCCATTTGGGTTCTTTTACCCTCTGCGCATGCACAGAATGCTTTGTGCATGCGCAGAGGGTAAAAGAACCCAAATGGTGGTGGCAGGGGGGGTGCAGCAGTGGGCATGGCAGCGGGGTGGGGGCACGGGGGCAGGGGGTGGGTCGTGGCATTAGGAAGGTTGAGAACCACTGATTTAAGCAAAGAAGTGTAAAATATAAGAAGAAAAGGGTATATATAATGCTGGTTAAGGTGCTAGCCTAGAAGCAGGGAGAACCAAGGTGTAGTCTTCCCTTGGCCACTAATGGCATCTAAGTGAGTTTGGGCCAGTCAGTGTTTTTTTTTTTTTACAGAAAGACCCTGGGCTATGAATGTGTGACTTAAGAATAAATCTTAGATATGAACTGGCTGCCTATTACTAAAAATGGCAGATGGTGTTGTCCTTCCTTAAGCTGACAAACTGCTGAAACCACTCAGTGCTTTCAGGAACTGCTGAAGCCAGACACTTTTAATATACAGCCTTTCCCAACAGTTTTCAGCAGTTCCTGAGACCATTTAATAGTTCGTCAGCTTGAAGAAGGACAACACTGTCTGCTATAGACAGTCTGTTTTTAAATACAAGTTCTGACCTACATACAAATTTGAGTTAAAAACTGGAAGATGATGATAACCTTCTGGCTGAAAATTCAATTCTTTCCAGCTGGTCTTCCTTCCATAGTTCTGATAAATAACTTCTACTCTCCCTGGAAACATAAACTGGCATTGTATGGGCTTTGTTCATTGTTTTTAATCTCATTAGGCTATGATCAATCCAAACAATTGGTTTCAATAGAATAAGAGCTATGGAGTTCCAGTTAAAAGTCAATAGGATACCTCTACATAATAGAAATGGGATAATATGGGGTATATGGCAATCAACAAGATATCTGAAAGATCTAACCTTCCCTAAGTTCAAATAGAATTTTTAGAGGTAGATTTAAGCACTGTATCAGCAAGGCTGCTATAATAAAATCCTCATAGCAGAATGAATATGTACATGTGGTAAAAAGGAAGTTGAAAACATCACACATGTTTTATTTAAGAGGCCATTGGAGCGGTAAGCTCCGCCACTTGTATGCTGGATCCGTGCCCCTCCTGGCTTGTTTCTGCAAGTAGGGAGGTGACATGACGTTGGTTCCAGGAGTTAATCAATGCCTCTTTAAGTGAGGGGTTCTTCCCCCAGCCTCTAAAAGTTGTGGTGGTGAGGCCCCTCCTTAAGAAGCCATCCTTGGACCCAACTGACCTTAAAAACTATCGACCAGTGTCCAACCTCCCCTTTATGGGGAAGGTGGTGGAAGAAGTGGTGGCGCTGCAACTCCAATGGCTCTTGGATGAAACGGAGTATCTTGACCCTTTTCAGTCGGGTTTCAGGTTGCAGCACAGAAACTGCCTTGGTCACGCTGATGGATGATCTCTGGCGAGCCCGAGATGGAGGTTGCTCCTCCATCTTGGTACTACTTGACCTCTCAGCGGCTTTCGATACCATTGACCATGGTACCCTTCTGCGACGGCTCAGGGAGATGGGAGTGGGAGGCACCGTTCTGTGGTGGTTCTCCTCCTATCTCTCTGACCGGTCACAGTCGGTGTTGGCTGGGGGACAGAGGTCGACCCCAAGACCCCTCATATGTGGGGTTCCTCAGGGGTCGATTCTTTCCCCTATGCTCTTCAATATCTACATGAAACCATTGGGTGAAATCATCCGTAGGCATGGGGTGAGGTTCCAACAGTACACTGACGATACTCAGCTGTACATGTCCACCCCATGCCAATTCAGTGAGGCAGTTGATGTGATGTGCCTGTGTCTGGGTGCTGTAAGGGTCTGGATGGGGGTTAACAGGCTCAAACTCAACCCGGACAAGACCGAGTGGCTTTGGATGCTGCCTCCCAAGGACTTTGACATCTGTCCCTCCTTGGTTCTGGGGGGGGGGATTTGATCACCTCAGAATGGGCTCGCAACTTGGGTGTCCTTCTGGATCCACAGCTAAAATTGGACCAACATCTAACAGCTGTGGCCAGAGGGACCTTTGCACAAGTTCGTCTTGTGCACCAGTTTCGTCCTTTCTTGGACCGGGAGGCACTACTAATGCCCTTGTTACCTCACATCTTGACTATTGCAACGCACTCTACATGGGGCTACCCTTGAAGAACGTTCGGAGACTGCAGCTAGTGCAGAATGCGGCGGCGCGTGTGGTGATGGGTGTCCCTAGATACACCCATGTGATACCCATCCTTCACGAACTGCACTGGCTGCCTATAGGTCTCTGAGCGCAATTCAAGGTGTTGGTGATTACCTTTAAAGCCCTACATGGCTTAGGACCAGTTTACTTCCGAGACTGCCTTCTCCAACATACCTCCCTAAGACCGATTAGAGCCCACAGAGTTGGTCTGCTGGTGGTCCCGTCAGCCAAACAATGTCGGCTGGCGGGCCCATGAACGAGGGCCTTCTCTGTGGCAGCACCGGCTCTCTGGAATACACTACCCCCTGAGATCCACATTATTCCCACCCTGCCAGCCTTCAGAAAAGCAGTCAAAACATGGCTTTGTCGACAGGCCTGGGGCCAATGATTTTAATACAACACCGATCATTCTTGGCCCCATGAATGATTGATTGTATGGGTTTTTAAATTGTGGTTTTTAATGTTTTTAAATGTTTTAATATCTATCGTTTTTAATGTTTTTTTTATATTTGTTGTTGCATGTGAATTTTTATTGTTGTGAGCCGCCCAGAGTCTCTGTGGAGTGGGCGGCATACAAATGCAACTAATAAATAAATAATAATAAATTACGCTACAAATACTATAAAGCTATTAGATCGATATACATCCTCCCCATAATAGAGTGATTCCTAGAAAGCCCATATAATTTTTACATGAATTCTGCAGGACTTAAATCCTGCCATTACCCGTACAGTAGCCAAATTTTTGTGCTACTACAATGAAAATAAGGCAAAACCGAATAAAGAAGTAATGACTCTTATTTTCACTAGTATTTTGTTTGGTTGAACTTTAGTCATTTTTGGTGGATATAAATTTTGTTGTACAGTCTTAATGTGTAGGATTTATTAATGTGTAGGTGAACAAATACAATAGTGTTTTAATAGGGATGTTTTAATAGGGATGTACTCTGTATTTTATTTAACACTGGTCAATATATACTTGTGCTCATTTGCCTTATTTTGATTCTGATTTTACTTGTTATATTTCATTCCTTTTTGGCTGTTTTATGTTGCTGGTCATTGAAAGAATAAATATTACATGACAGGAGTTAAAACCTGAGTTAGGAACCAAATTTGTTCTTGACTAGGGTGGCTGCCTGCATAGAATTGGGTGGTTGAAAAGACTGGACCAGAGTGATAGATTACAGTTCATAGTTTTCAGCAAAGAGACATTCATTTTCAGTGGATTGATTTGTAATGCACACACATACATGCACATACACAAGTAAAAGTGTGTGTGTGTATGTGTGTGTGTAAGTAATTTTTAAATATTGTTCTACCAGGTCAAAGGTCCAAAAAGGCTACAGTCCTAGTATTAACGCCAGTGCTGGCATACAAAATGCCTTGTGCATAATTCCACTTAGAAGTCAATAACATTTTTAAAAACTCACAGTAAAAAATATTTAAAACATTGTACCACACAAAATACTGTATATACTGGATTGCAACATCCCTGTCCGCATATCTTTTCTACAAGTAAGAGCCGAGGTGGCGCAGCGGTTAGAGTGGGGTACTGCAGGCCACTTCAGCTGACTGTGATCCGCAGGTCAGCGGTTCAAATCTCACTGGCTCAAGGTTGACTCAGCCTTCCAGCCTTCTGAGGTAGGTAAAATGAGGACCCAGATTGTTGGGGGCAATATAAATATACATTGCTTACTGGTGTAAACCGCTTAAAGAGTGCTTGCGCTGTGAGGCGGTATATAAATGTCACTAATAAATAAATAAATAAATAAAACTGGACAGTTAAAAATGATTTTTAGAACCTTGGCTCGTTAATATCCTTTAATGCAGTGGTTCCCAACCTGTGGTACGTGTACCACTAGTGGTACGCGAGGGCCTTCCAGGTGGTATGCGAACACTTTCGGGGTCATGAACGATTTTTAGTTAGTTATTTTTTACTTCACAAAAATGTTTACTGCCTAACACAACTGTTGCCACACGCCACCCACCTGGTCCCAGCGGCCCGAGAATCCAGTTGCTGGATGCACGGGGCCAAAAAAGGAACGGTACAATTATGGAAATAAAGTGATATGTGATCGAATTTAGTTTCTCTGGAACCAGGTGGTACGCGGCGACTGTACGGGACCTCCAAGTGGTACTCGATCACAAAAAGGTTGGGAACCACTGCTTTAATGTGTCCTGACAATTTACTCAGCAACATGTTTATAGTCCTGAATGCTACTTAGTCTTGAGTAGTCCATAGTCTAGATTGTTACACAGTTGCAGCTTCAACATGAAGGAAAGACATGATGAAAAAAGCGAGGAATATTATAGTTCAGTGTTTCAGTGTTTCTCAACAATTGACAATTTGCAGATACAAAATTCCCTAAGCTTGCTGAGGAATTCTGGGAGTTGAAGGTATACATCTTCAAGTCGCCAAAGTTGAGAAACATTGTTATACTTTGAAGATTGGGGCCGGTTAGGTGGCCTCATTCCCCAGAAATAAGAGACATCTTGCCTGCCTGTTTGCCTACTTGTCAGTCAACCTATCTACTTCTCTCATACATCAGTATTTCTGTCACTACAACTTAAGTTGTTTCATAGGAGTAGATTAGTATCTATATGCAATCCATTCAAGAACAGTTATGGTAAAGAAAAGGCACACTTGATTTAGAGACCTCCAAAGCATGTTTTTCCCTTTGACTTCAAACTGCTGTAACTATCTAATGATTAAACAGAACAAAAGTTGCTTGTTCAGAAATTACTGGCATTCCCACTGTCTGAAAAAACTGCACTCATTGATTGATTTCTTGATATTGCAGTTTGATAATATAAATCTTCAAGCACAGTCCCCTTCTCTTTAAATATTTTGTAGGTAATCTTGGTTGGATAAGGATATCACTGAATCCCAGTGCATGCAGCTATTCTCATAATTTCAACGAGAACATTAGAACATTTCTATTGTACAAGAAAAGTTTGTGATGGATTGTATCCGTTCACCTTTATTTACAAAATATCTTAGATGTTTAAACTGCATTTTGTATGTTTCATTGAAAGAATGCCTTTGAACTTCCTACATTGCAAACAAAAAACAAAAAAAAAAACCCTTTTATCACAGCATTTAGAAAGAATATTCAGATCAATGATATTTTGGAATTAACAATGAACAAAGTTATCTTTTTCCAGGATATCCAATTATAAATCTGATGATTTGTTTCTTTAAACTTTTGTTTTAAAAACAAACTGAAGAAGAAGAAGAAGAAGAAGAAGAAGAAGAAGAAGAAGAAGAAGAAGAAGAAGAAGAAGAAGAAGAAGAAGAAGAAGAAGAAGAAGAAGAAGAAGAAGAAGGGATTTAAATTCCTTTTTCTATCCATATCCCAATTTAACTTTTTCTGGAAAGACTATTTTTGAAGCTGAGTGACATTCAGGGCTGTAATGAGGGCAGCAGCTAGAATTTCCACAATTGGTGGACACTACTAACTTTCCTACCAATACCATTACTTTGGCGATCTATCCTATGGCACATCTGGAATTAAGGTACCACTAATTTCTTCATGGTATAAGATTACTTTTGATGGATATTATTTTAGTGTCTATAATTTTTTGAGTATCTCCTGTTGAAGCTGAAAATACTGTTTGTAATATTTATACCGATAAGAGGTCGAGGCACATAGACAGAGGCATAAGTTGAGTTAAGGTTCTTTTCCCAATTTGATTGTGTCAGACAGACTAAGGTAAGTATTTCAGCAAAGAAAGAAAATGGCATTATGGATGACAGGAAATAAATGATCCTAATAACTAAAAGCATGTTAATCTTATAATAGATACACTACTAGAAAAGTAGGTTGTGTACCCTGATAAGATTTTAATTTACTAATCTAGTTTCTTACAAGAGGCACTTTGCACCTGCCTCAGTCCTTTTGTTTGTAATACATTATTCTAAAACAAAAGATTACTGAAAGGAACTCTTTCAACATCCTCAAATTTAGCAGTCTTCCCCCCACACGCAAACATTGCTTCCTTACTCTCTAATGCTCCATCAGGTTCTATATTTATTAGCAATACAGTTTCCACTTATTTTCCCAAAGATTGCCAATAAAGCTCTAAATCACATGAGGGAGTAGCTGTAAAGCCTTGGAGTTCCCTAATGTCAAACTCATTAGCATCCGAATAACCACACGCCAGCACATCATCTGCACAATTGTGAATTTTACTACTTTTAATAACATTTCTCAAAAGGCTCATTTTTAACTTTCTTCAATGGCTAGTCCTCAAGGGACAAGGTGCTTCCTGACGCTCACAGCTTCAACTCAAGAACTGGGCCGCTTGCTGTCAGAAGCGTCACCCTCTGCCCTAACCCCATCTGCTGTCTCTTGCTTCCTAAGGGACTGAGAGTTAAGGCAGCACAGCTGAGATCTACTTAGGAGACTGCACTGTGGAGGGCGTAACAGTGCAGATTGACTGCACAATGTGCTGGATTTCTGACAGAAGTAGAGCTGTTGCAAAAAGAGCTTGGGAAAATATCGAGGAACTACTGGGATTTTCTAACCCCTTTACGTCACTGAACATCAGGAGTTCGATTTCAAACGGATTGGAAGTTCAGCCATTTCAAATTGTATGGCTTCTTATGAGAGATGCATGGACCAATACTAACAGTTAGCTTGTTAAGAAAGGGCTTGGGGAAATTTCTTTAGTAGCAGATGGAATTCCCCTCTCTTGTCATTTTAGCTATACACTCCTGAAAAAGCACTCTGATTTTCAAGTGGTTATTTTGGATTAATTAATATTTTTAAAATAAGATATGTTTACGTACTGTGACTTTCTGAACCATTTGTTTTTAAAAGTAACATAAGTAACATAAGAATATAACTTCTACCTAGTTATACAAGTAATCTATTTATTTAATTATTGTCTATACTGCCTTCCACTGAGGACCTGTATACTGCACAGGTCCTCAAGGGACAAGGTGCTTCCTGACGCTCACATGATGCACCACCTCACCTCAGATGAGCTGAGGTGGTGCAGTGGTTAAATGCTGCGACTGCAGGCTGACTGCTAGTTCAGCAGTTCAGCTGTTCAAATCTCACCAGGCTCAAGGTTGACTCAGCCTTCCATCCTTCCGAGGTGGGTAAAATGAGGACCCAGATTGTTGGGGGCAATATGCTGAACTCTGTAAACCGCTTAGAGAGGGCTGTAAAGCACTATGAAGCGGTATATAAGTAAAGTGCTATTGCTATTGCTATTGCACGAGTCAAAAAGAGGGCCGTGAAAATATGTACTGACCCCTCGCATCCTGGACATAAACTGTTTCAACTCCTACCCTCAAAACGACGCTATAGAGCACTGCACACCAAGACAACTAGACACAAGAACAGTTTTTTCCCGAACGCCATCAAATAATTCCCTCACCACTGCCTAACTATTCACTAAGGCTGCATTACTATTACCATGCTTCCCCGAAAATAAGACCTTGTCTTATATTTTTTTGAACCCTGAAATAAGCGCTTGGCCTTATTGTCATGCACTCAAAAGTCCAATCTGGCTTATTATCAGGGGATGTCTTATTTTGGGGAAAACAGGGTACTATTTGTCTTATCATTGTTCCTATCACCTACCGTATTTTTCGGAGTATAGGACGCACCGGAATATAGGACGCACCTTAATTTTGGGGGAGCAAAACAAGAAAAAAATAATTCTGCCATACCTAGCATTCAATACTTTAGCAAGTGACTGTGGTATGCCCCCCTCCTCTCTCTCTCTCTCTCTCTCCCCTCTCTTCCTCCCTCCCTCTCTTTGAAATAAATCTGCTGGCTTTGGTGGGGTTTCTATGGACACCCCACCGTTTGCCCTGTTTTTGGAATGGGGAGAAAAGTGATTGCAGAAGCAAAAAAAGAGCATTGCATTTCAGGCTGCAGCCCGAAAACACTTCCCTCCCCGATTCCAAAATTGGAGGAAGGCTTTTTGCACGCCACTCAGAGCATTGCATTGCAGCCCCTGCTGCCGCGGGGGTCTCTGCCTGAATCAGCCACCTCTAGGGAGCCACCCCCGTCCTCAAGAGGCAGCCGCCCCTTTAAGAGTGAAGGAGCTTTTTTATTTTTTATTTCCCTCCTTCCAGCCTGAGCCGGCCGATCGCAAGCCCGCCGGCAGTGACAGTGCGCCACAGATGTTCGTGGAGGGGATGGGATTACTTGCCACCACCACCGCCGTGCAGGTATGTGAGTCGCCCGGGGGTCAGCCGCACCTCGGGTTGGAGGGTCCTTGTCCTGCTGCTGCCCCAAGGAAGCTGCGGAGCTGAAGAAGCTTCCACCCACCTGCCAGCTCGCCACTCAGCCTGGGGAGGAAAGCGTTTTCAGGCGGCAGCACTGCGATCCCCTTCCCGATTCCAAAAGGCTGAGTGGTGAGCTGGCAGATGGGTGGAGGCTTCTTCAGCTCCGCAGCTTCCTTGGGGCAGCAGCAGGACAAGGACCCTCCAACCCGAGGTGCGGCTGACCCCTGGGCGACTCACATACCTGCGTGACGGTGGCAAACAATCACCTCCCCCCCTTCCCTCCACGAACATCTGCGGCGCACTGTCACTGCCGGCGGGCTTGCGATCGGCCGGCTCTGGCTAGAAGGAGGGAAATAAAAAATAAAAAAGCTCCCTCACTCTTAAAGGGGCTGCTGCCTCCTGAGGATGGGGGTGGCTCCCTGGAGATGGCTGATTGAGGGTCCTTCTCGGCAAAGAAGAGCATCGCGTTTCCGGTGGCGGGCAGTGCCGGTTGCACGCCCCGTTTTGGGAATCGGGGAGGGGATCGCAGCGCTGCTGCCTGAAAACGCTTTCCTCCCCTGGCTAAGTGGCGGGCTGGCAGGTGGGGTGGGTGGGGGCTACATTCGGAGTATAAGACACACCCAGTTTTTGACCCTCTTTTGGGGAGTAAAAAGGTGCGTCCTATACTCCGAAAAATACGGTATCTCCTCCCACTTATAAGTTGTTGCTTGTATCCTTATGATTTATATCAATATTGATTGTTTCCTGATTGCTTATTTATACCCAATGACAATCATTAAGTGTTGTACCTCATGATTCTTGACAAATGTATCTTTTCTTTTATGTACACTGAGAGCATATGCACCAACGACAAATTCCTTGTGTGTCCAATCACACTTGGCCAATTAAGAATTCTATTCTATTCTATTCTATTCTATTCTATTCTATTCTATTCTATTCTATTCTATTCTATTCTATTCTATTCTATTCTATTCTATTCTATTCCATTCCATTCCATTCCATTCCATTCCATTCCATTCCATTCCATTCTATTCTATTCTATTCTATTCAAGTTCTACCTGACTATTGTATGTATTGTCATTATTATAGTATATCTAATGAAACTGGTGGAATGGCCAATCTGTAGATGAACATTTGAAAGTTTAGACTGTAATAAATTTTCAGTTTATTACGATATTTACTTGTACATCATATAATTTCACCAATATTAGATTGTCCATGATCCAGTCATCATACTATATATATTGGATACATTGTGTATATCCAATAATGGGTTTTTATGCTTTCTTTCTTTTTCATTCAGATGTTGTCTATTACACTAATGTCCTTTTGTTTCTCTGTGAAAATTGGAAGTACCTCCTCTCGAAATGTATTTCCCCCCGATAAAACAATTATCTCCAGAATCTTTTCCACAACTTCATTCTATTCAGTTTTCCCCCCACCATATGTTAATTGAAAACATTTATGATCATTGGGGAAAACTTGGCCACCTGATTCATGCTTGTATTTATCACAATAGGAATTATGAAGTAAAGATTTTAGATATAAAAATAATGGAAAGGAGGAAGGAAAATATTTTAGATACTAAATGTTTTATATTTTAGGATCAGCCAATGAATACAAGAGAGTAATATATTAATAGAGCGACAGCATGGTATAATAGTTAAAGATACAAGGCTAGAAACCATGAGTTCTGCTGGTTTTTTTTTTACTTACATATGTACATTGAAGTAACATATCCACATTTAGTTGTGTAAAACTATTCAAAGAAACTTGATTCTGAAGAATTGAATGCTTCATCACAGTTAATTTAAAAGACAATATATCTACAGTGTGGCTAAATATAACTTAAGTTACTTGACTTGGGATGGACTACCTGTTTTTGTTTCTAATGTGACTCGTAAATATTAGTATTGAGGATGGAACATGATTCAACCGAAAACACTTTTTACATATCTCAATGGAGAAAATTTAAAGACATAAACAACTCTAAAATGAAAATCGGTGTGAGATATATATTTTCAAATTCAAAAATTTGTTTCAGGACAAATTTCAGTTCTTCATTGATAATGCTATTGTGATATTGTAGATACTAAATTTAGATTATATAGTAACAACATTGGCTATAATTTTGTTAAAAATAATTTTTTATTAAATACACATAAAACACAAACACATAGAAAACAAACAAACCAGTAGAGGTACAGTTTCCCTATATTTACATAAGCTTGCATCGGCTAATATCCACAATTATATTATCCCTTATGTATATATTTACACTTTATAGTTTACTTGTTCTTCCTTTCTTTATTTCTTATTTATTCTATAACGTTGTTGTATAAAATAATCTTACTTCTTCTATAATAGTTTATCTTTAACTTTCGTATTAATCGTTCAATTATTGACAATTTCAGTTCATCCTTTACCTATTCTTTCTCTCTTCCAGCCATTCATATAATTTATTCCATACTAATAATATTTGGATTCTTCTTTTTCTTTTATTTTCTTCATTAATTTGTCCATTTCAGCACATTCCAATATTTTTCTAATTATGTCCTCATCTTTTGGTATATCCTCATTTTTCCAAAATTGACCATAGGTTATTCTTGCTGCCATAGTGATGTGTATAATCAGATACTTTTTTATATTTTTTATCAATTATGCCCAATAAAAATAATTCAAGTTTCCCATCTATATCTTCTGAGCTGAGATAGCGCAGTGGTTAAAAGCAGCATTGCGACCTTCAGCTGATTGCTAGTTTAGCAGTTCAGCTGTTCAAATCTCACCAGGCTCAAGGTTGACTCAACCTTCCATCCTTCCGAGGTGGGTAAAATGAGGACCCAGATTGTTGGGGGCAATATGCTGAACTCTGTAAACCACTTAGAGAGTGCTGTAAAGCACTATGAAGCGGTATATAAGTAAAGTGCTATTGCTATTTTATTATCTCTTTTAACCATGATCTAATTTTGTTCCAATACTTTTTTGCCTTTAACAAGTCTACCATAAGTGATAGTAAGTTCCATTTTCCTTCTTGCATTTCCAGCACCTTGGTGATGAGTTTGGGAACATCCTAGCAATTCTTACAGGGGGTAGATGCTACCTGTAAAACATCTTATACTAGTTTTCCTTGTACGCCACTGACATTGATAATTTCCAATTAATTGTCCAATTTTTTTCCAATTTCTACAAATCTATAGTGTCCAAAAATTTTTGCCCATCTGATCATTGTGTCCTTAACCACATTCTCTTCCATTTTATATCTTATTAGAAATTTATAAATTTTACCAATTAGTTTTTCATCAGTACCGAATAGTATCTTATCAAGGTCATTAGGTTTTTTCTGAAATTTGTAGATTTTAGAGTTCTGCTGATTTCTATCTGGTATCTTTAGGCATCAATGAAGCTGGCTGAATTTGGGCCAGACAACCTTTTTCAGCCCAACCAACTGACAGAGGTGTTGTTGTTTGTACGCCATTTTCACTGACCAAAATAAAGGTGTGATAAAACTCTTAACAAATAATATGACGCCTACTGCTCTTTTTCAAACATTCACCTCTTTGTACCAGTTCTGTCCCAATGCTTATACTGTAGGTATTCACATGGTGACAAAGCTTTCTACTAAGATAACATTCCTCATATGCCCTTATATTTCACCCGTGAAAGTTTTCTGTGTACTTTTAATTGGACATCACATATTTGAATGTTCTGTCATGAAAACAAGTTATGCGTTTAACAAGGTAAGTAGGTTAGTGTAGGATCAGTTTCTATAACTTGTTAATTTATTGTACATTAATATTTCCATTAACGAGGGAGCCTTCAAAATTCCTCTCCTGAATAAGTTGATAAAGAAATGCCACACCTTGTACTCTGGCTATATATTTGCAGCAGTTGAGTTACAATTAGAGAAGTCAAATTGGTCTGGGCTACTGTTCACCGCAGACTGCTCCTAAGCTGTTTATATCTATCTCACAGAGCACTTTAACATGCACTCTCTTATTGCTGTCTTGGGTGTTAGTGGGCTGGCCAGAGTACAGCACAAACAATCAGAATGGCACTGCCGCTTGCCCATGAGAAAGAAATCTAGATCAAAAGCTCTCAGAGGAAATTGTGTGCTGATAAAGTCTGCAAGCTGTGTGTAAACATTTTAGGAAAGCTCTGCATCTCAGGCTGTAGCCTAATTAAAAGTGCAGTTCACATCTGCATGTCATCACTTGATAACTGCCATATGATATCCCAAGTATTTTATGCAGATTAAAAAAAACACATCCCAGGGAGGGAGGGAGGGAGGGAGGGAGGGAGGGAGGGAGGGAGAGAGAGAGAGAGAGAGAGAGAGAGAGAGAGAGAGAGGAGAGAGAGAGAGAGAGAGAGAGAGAGAGAGAGAGAGAGAGAGAGAGAGAGAGAGAGAACCTACTTTTGCCATGACTATTGTGAATACTATCTATGTGATACTTAGGAATGGTGGAATTATTGTTTTTGCCTCCAAAGCTGTGATTGGCATATATTCAGCATTCAGTTTTTAAATATGAACCAGAGATCACCAGGAACTACCAGGACAATAGTCTTTGCTGGGCTGTTAGAAATAACTTCTGTACAGTTTGCCAACATGGATGTCTGCAACGGGAGTCAGAATCTGCAAGATGGTGGGTGTGGTGCCAGACATACAAAAAGGATGAGGCTTTGATTGCAACATCACACCTGCAATCTTATAGATTTTGACACAAATCCACAGATAATTCTGGCTGCTAAGAAAACTGCATAGATGTCTCCATGCAGTCACTGGGAGCCATGGATCTACTGGACATGGACAAGTATATATTTATTTTTACCTTTATTTCTAGTTTATTGAAGATTATTTGGCACAACAAAATAAGGAACACTGTTTGGGAAACAAAGCAAATAATCCTTATGCATATCTTTTCCTACCTCTACTCAACAGTATATTTAATTGTTATGCCTATATATAATCAATATCAGAGCCTGTAGGTCAACCAAATGAATAATAAGTGAAAAGTAATATTTCATTACTGGTGTTTTATGGATTTAAATTTGAAACAAAAGACCTTCATAACCATGTGCCCTTGCATTGGCAATTCACTATGTAGTTATTACAAAAGTAGTTTGCAGAGAATTAAGTGCATCAGCTTTTTTATGAAGGCACCAATGCCCCTCATATTAGGAAAGCATGTAGTGTAGCCCTTGAAGTTTGGACTAAAACCCAGTGAGATCCAGGTTCAAATCCACATCCTGCCCTGGAAGCTATCTTATTTCAAAACTACCCCATGGGATTGTGGATTAAATGAAATAAGAGAAAATAGTGCTATTTATAATTCCTTAAACTCCTAGAGAAAAGGCACCATGTAAATCAAATAAAAGACATCAAAAACATTGCAAGACAATTGGATGTTTATTTTTTTTAGCCCTAGATAGAAGATAAAAGTGTTGCTATCTCAGTAGCAGTCTTCACGATATGATAGCAAAGAAAAAGCTGGCTGGGGATTTGAGGACTTCCAGGAGTTGAAGTCCCATCACATCTGAAGAGTACAGGTTGAAAGAGGCTGCTACAGATATTGCAACGCAACATGTTCTTGAAGAAATGATTGTGATCACACGCCATTTATGCATTATGATTCCACATCCTGTTTATTTTTTCTGTATGGCCAATTACCTATTGAATGTTATAAAGCTTTGGGGTCATAAACCAAAATTACATATTCCTGTTTATATTATTATTAACATGTTTGGGTCTCATGTAATGCTATTATAATTACTATCACTGAAGTGCTGTTGAACATATCTAGAGTATTCTAATTCTGTTTTTAGTTACAATTTTACAACTTGTTATAAACTTTACTATTACCAAATGTTTAAATGATCAGAACATGTTCTGGAGTCGATTGCAATTTTTTGAAGAAAAAAGATGCTGCAATTTGCTTCTATCACATCTCAGTTATTTCAGAAATACACTATCTGGACCAGTGACTATTATAACCATTCTATTAATTTGTGCTGGACTAGGATTGTTATATTTAGGGTTGCAAAAGTCCAGATGACCATTAGAAGGAAGAAAAGGAGTACAGGAAATTCTGAATTTGCAGCCCAGATAAACTAACTTTCTTTCTTTACACTTGTAAGTATTCTGATTCACCTGAATGTCAATCATTCCTAGCTACTGTATACTATTTACAATTCATGTAATATTTGTAGGTTACCATCTGTATCTCATGACTGTAGATTAGACTGATACTAGCAGGTGGCATAGGATTTCTATTTATCTGCTGCAAAGATGGGAAGATGGTCTGCAAGGGCTTGCACATCTACGAATGAAATATGATATTGTATTTGCTGGAGGTTGGGAGGGGCCTGGCCTAATAGCCTGGGCTAATCTTGATTACCTTATAGCCCATGACATGTGAATAGGACTTCCCATTATGCTAAATTCTTAAAATGGGTAAAGAATGTTTCAAGAAAGAATCAATTTCATAGGCCATTCTGGCCAAGGCTGCTGGGAGGAGATGTTCAACAGTGGAAGGCCACAAGATTTCCATCCTTACTCTAATATAGAGACCATAGTACTCTACTTTGAGAACAGCTAGGCAGGATCTGTACATTCCTTCTACAGCCACCTTCGCTGTAAGTAACTGCTTTATTGAATGCTATCAAATTGGATTTAACTCTATCACCAAATGATTGACATCTTGACTTTTCTTTCATAGTAACTAGTCACTCTGGTAAGTAACTAGTAATTCAAATTGAATATAGTCTCTTGTTGAAGGGCCAGGTAGCTAGTTGAGATGCTTGTCATGCCATCGCTCAAGTGGATATGTAGCAGTGGGCAGGCCTGAGGACTGAGGAGGGGGGTGCAGCCGGTACTTTGTTCTGGGGCCCATGGAGCTCAAAGGGAGCCCATGAAGGGAAAATTGTTTACAAATTTTTACAAAACCAAATTTTTTAAATTCCCTCAGTGCATGTGGAGAACACTTCTTCCTTCTATAAACCACCTGCGTCAACGTAAAGCTTGCCAGGGCTTCTTGCAACCTCAGTTGTGTCTGAGCGCCTTGCTCACGAGATCTTGAAGCTTGGTTTTTTTTCTTCCTCCACAGCAGAAGAAAGAGTTAGGGAACTTTCCTAGCCATCCAGCTAGCCATCCGCCCATGGAGGAGCAGTTTGCTTCATAGGCCCATCCATCTCCGCTTCGAGCTGAGCGTCAATTTTATAACCCACCATCTGCCTTAAAGCTCTTCTCCATCGAAAGGAGGAGGAGGCAAGCAGCTCGCCAGGTGGATGCCTTCTTCCTCTCCCTCCTTCCTGACACGACGAGAGTAAGGGCACTGTTGGCTGGGTTGCCCTGCAGGGGCAAATCAGGCCACACTGGACTGCGGCCTTGCTCTTTCTCTGAAAGGCGCATTACCCAGGCTGAGGCTCCCAACCACAACGCAGCGGACAAGCTCTAACCTCGAAACATGCCAAAGCCGGCCCAGCATCTGTCAGCTTCAGAAGCAGTGCCCGAACGCTGCTCTGCCCTCACCGGGCCAGATCCCTCCCTGCTCGGGCTTTCCCTCTGCCTCCTGCTCCCCACGCAGTGGATGCTTTAAAGACTCATCCCCGAGCTGTACAGCTGTTAGGCGATTGGCTGCCACCTGCCCGCTCTTGTTCACTCCTTGGTGCTGGCTTTCACTCGCTTTGGGGGAAACCGAGGTGGGGATAACAGAGGGCCCAGCGGCCCTCCCTTGGTGCCCTCTGAGCACCAAGGCGTACACACACATGTCGAGACCTGTGACATGTGTGACATTATTGATTTATGTGACCATGTGTAGGTGAGGGGGCCCATATTAGTCTTGTTTCAGCACTTAATAATCCTCTTGGTAGTCCTGGCAGTGGGATCTCTCCAAATATATCAACCTTCTCTGTTCTTTGTCTTCCAAATGATGTTGGTGAGGGAAAGGCTGAGTCTTTTATTTGCAAAGTGGCTTCCTATGCCAAGCATTTCTCCCTCCTGTCTTTCTTTATAGGCATTTGCGGGCAATATGCTGACACTGTAAACCACTTAGAGAGGGCTGTAAAGCACTGTGAAGCGGTATATAAGTCTAAGTGCTATTGCTATTTCTCAGTCAAGCTTGGCCTTCACAATTTCTGACACCTGCCTCTTTATGCTATCACCTTCCCAGTAGACCCAATATTCTACCATGGCCCACAGCTATAAAGGGGTCTACAAACCAGAAGCATAAATGAATAAAACATTATTGGATCTTGAAATATAGTGTGGGATCAAGCCAAAAGACTAGAGGCAGAGTAATGTTTCTTTTTAGCTTTTACACTGTAACAGACACACTGAATTGAGTGTACAATAATCCATAGTGTTTTAAGATTCTTAGTTTGACTCTGCTTGAGCTCTTGGCATGACACAATGAGAACAGGTGAGCTGGTGCCTGTACAAAAAGACTTTTCACCTCTATAGTTGTCTACACCTTACCTCTGCATGGCCTTTTCTTTCTTTTTCTTTTTCTAATATCTAGCAGCAGCCTGTATTGCCTTGTGTAAGCCATTTTGCTTAGCAGAAGGGTTTAACTTTCACCTGATTTAAGCTACAAAATCTGTCACAAAGATACCCAACTCCTTATGTTAATTAACACAACTGCATTTAGATACTGTTTGTGGATGATAGTTCCAACACCTTGTGCTTTAAGAGAGAGAGAGGGGGGGGGAGGGAGGGAGGGAATGAGGGAGGGAGGGAGGGGTGCCTGCTGTAAACATTATAAACATATTCAAATAAGCTTAACACAATCTGCCATGCTTATTTCTGCCTAGATCATGGACCAGCGAAATGGTTAATGCAAATGGATTTATAATTTGCTTTGGGGGGCCAGTTTCTTCTCCTTATTTATTAGCCCAGCTGATGGGGCAGATTTGATGAGGCACTTCTGGAATAATTGAGTCATCACACAAAGAAGGCTGCTAGCATTCAGAGTGGTTTTATCAGCAGCAAGCAGGCCTGATTACTGACAATTACACTCTGATCCGGTGATGGAGGAGAAAGAGCCAACGAGTGGGAAATGTCCGTGTTTCTATCCAGGAATAATTTCTACATTCATTTTACATGCTAAGTGTTTCCTATCTCTGCATAATAAACTGTAAACAGGAATAGATGGCACAATGTGCCTTAATATTTCCTGGTAATGAAGACACAAACGTACAGTGAGTGCTGATAAATATAGATGAAACATAAGCTATTCTCCGAGTCAGTATTGTTACCTTTAAAATAAATGCATTTTGGTGGTAAAAGCATAATCATAGGTAATGCAAAAAAATGACAGAAGATTGAAGCTGTCCTTGTAACTACACAGAAACTTTGCAAAAGTCCTGTTAATCACTGCTGCTTTCAAACTGAAGGTGAAATCGGTAGAAGTGCATCATTTCTTTCCCCCTCTGCAACTATCAAACCGGCAAAAACTCTTTTGGCTGTACCCAGCAAAAGGAGGCAACAGGAATGACCTCCATTAACACTTTCGGGAGAATGCATCTGGATATTAAACAGGTTTCAAAAAGAAAAAGAAATCTAGTGATACTGATGCTAGAAGACGTATACAGGGTGATGGATTCAATTTTCTTCCCAACAAGCCTTTGAAGGGAGTGTTTGTAATGGATAAAGTTGGGGCTTGGAATAGATTAGGTGTTAGGCATAATCAAGTTTCCCCCCCTTCCCTTGCTGTTGATTGTATGTTGAATAACTCATAAGCTGAAGAACTTTGTTGACTTCACATTAAAAGCATTACCCAAAAGCAGTTTCTCTCATGTTTTGAAGACGCAAATAGTTGAAGCAGACTTTCAATTTTTTTTAACCAGGTAAATGTACCAGAGCTAAAATATTAACATGATAAAATCTGAGAACTGTACTTTTCAGGTTAATCTTTATGAATTCACATTTTTTTTTAAAAAAATCATCCATTGATTTGCTTGTTTGTTTTTCTCTCTCTCTAATTTAAAAGAACGCTGCAAAAGAAAGAAAAGTTGTTGTCTCTTCTCCAGGAGTAGCTATGGCAACTCTGTGCTAATGAATTAACCACTTAACTTCAAGGCCTGGGTTAGAACTATATACAATATTTGTAATACAACCGTGCCACAGCAGCCTTATAATTTCAAAGCAATTTATTTCAAATAACAAAATATAAAAATTCAAAAACAAAGTTCATTTTAATCAAAGTGCCATTTACAGCAAAAAAAAAGTATTTGAACACTTTTATCAAAATAAATAATATTTTGGAAAGAATCAGATAACTGGCTCCCAGATCAGGGCTGGAAAAATCTGGACAAGTTGAACTCAGTAAATATGCTGCTGTCCGGAGGTTGTCTATATATTTTATACCCCTGATCTGTTAGCCTTACTATTATTTGTTGCTACTGAGAAAAATAGACTATAGACAAACATATTTTAAAAGGGGGGGGGATTAACACAACTAAAATGGAAAATATATACATTTACATATATAAAAATTCTATATACTGTAGGTAAATGATTTGTTCATAAGTAACCATAATATAGTAGGACTCCTTAAAGTTCCTGGGTTTCCTCTAACAAGAATACAGATAAACATTTTGTTCAGTTATACATGTATGACTTCACAAATCAGATGCCCATTCCTGAAATAAAAGACAGATTGGAATATCTTATACCTATTGTGCTTCCAAATTTTGCTCAAATTGAAATTTACATGAAGTTCATAGTTTAGCTCAGAGGTCTTCAAACTTGGCAACTTTAAGACTTGTGGACTTCAACTCCCAGAATTTTGGGCTGGAAAATTCTGGGAGTTGGAAATCCACAAGTCTTAAAGTTGCCAAGTTTGAAGACCTCTGGTTTAGCTGAATTGTTCACAAAATACAGATAGTTTAGTTCAAATGTACAATCTTTTTTTAAAAAGTAAGAGTGAAGACTGTAGCAGTTTTCATAATTATTTTTTAAAAGAGAGACAGAGAGAGAGAGAGAGAGAGAGAGAGGGAGAGGGAGAGGGAGAGGGAGAGGGAGAGAGGGAGGGAGGGAGGGAGGGAGGGAGGGAGAGAGAGAGAGAGAGAGAGAGAGAGAGAGAGAGAGAGAGAGAGAGAGAGAGAGAGAGAGAGAGAGAGAGAGAGAGAGAGAGAGAGATCAGAATTTTCATGCAGCCCTATTAGTTTGGAGAAGTTTAATACAAATACTTGATACAGACCAGTAAGAAGGCTCCGAGGCCATCCCACCAAGTTTGCCCTGTGCAAATGTCACTGAAACGCAAGACAGCCCTATAACAGTTGGGTATATAGTGATAATACATCCAAATGAAGCAGCACTCAAAACCAGAACAGATCATGATAGCCTGGACAGAAAATTAGCCAAACCATCTTTGCTATATTCGGCAGAGATAACTATAGTGGTTATCTTATGCTTTTGGACTGCAATTCCACAACTATATGTAATAAAGAAGAAGAAGACCTCCTCCTCAATAATAAGAGTTTTACCACACTGATCCTTACAGCTATGATATTGCCATTACCACAGAGCAAGGAGTTACCTTTAATAAGAAGGGGAAAAGGGAGGGGGGAAAGTGCAGCTGAATTATCAGTGCTAGAATTTCTCTACTTCCTTGACTACATTGAACCACGGTCTCCACATATGATGATATTATCTATTGTTCTTCCTCCAGAAGGCAAGATCATATAATCATTTGTTAGCAAAGTGTAAGAAATGTTAGGGAGATCCGAAATCCCGATAGGTATCTTATATTTTACACTGAGCAAAAGTTGAGAATACATTTTGTAAACTGATCTTTACAGTGTTGGCATGAAAGATACAACTTCTTCATAAAGAAACTTTAAACTTGGCCTGTACAGCTGAAATAGGGGAGGAAAGTTAAAGCAGAACCTGCACTGCAATTCTTTTCTTGTCTGAGTTTTGGTAATTATTTCAAGGGGGCTTTTACTCTGCATTCCAACTTTAGATCTTACTAGGCAAATGCTTTAAAAGAAAATATAAGCATGATAAAGCACTTTGCACACTGGAAGTACTTTCAAATCAACAATTACAACATGAAGGAAGATCTATTCCATTCAGTCCTCAGACACAGTTTTGCTCTTCTCTATGAACAAAGGATTCTCCCTTCAATAGACATGACAGACATACCCCAAGGAGGGGAGGAGGTAGTCACACAAAAGAAAGAAGTGTGCCATCTTTGAGCATGCAAATCACATATGTTCATTAAATTCAACAGGACCTTGTGAAAAGCAGTCTGCTGCCTCTAAAAGATTTGCAACTGCCCTAATAGTTATATTCACAAGCTACTTACTGGACTGTGATTCTAAACAATCACTGCTGATAATGCATGCCCTATGAATGTGTGTATTATTATAGATGCAGTCCTGGAATAGCTCACATTATAAGAGTTTCCTATGACTTTGAACTACTTCCTTAAAGCAACATGACTGGCCAGCCTTATATTGAAATTGAAGATCATCGTGTTTACACATCATTCAGATTGAATATATTTTCTATCAATTGTTTATGAGACATCAGTATTAAGCAACTAGTGACCCACACCTACAGCGTTTGTCACCATTGAAGTTACCCTACTTTGCCAGCTGAAAATGTGATATATTTGTCTGGGATATCATCAACATCACGATGACATTTCAAAAGCATTATATGCCATTTTGTAAAGAATGTTTAATGACTTTAAACCACAAATTTCTATAGTAAATCTCTTGCTAGTCTAGAAGATTTGGATTAAGAAGAATACATTTAATGGTCGCAAGTAATCTGGTTTTTTGAAAGCAACTAATATTTTCAAAATATGTCTTTCGGGAAGAGGAGGAGGAGGAGGAGGAGGAGGAGGAGGAGGAGGAGGAGGAGGAGGAGGAGGAGGGGGAGGAAGAAGAAGAAGAAGAAGAAGAAGAAGAAGAAGAAGAAGAAGAAGAAGAAGAAGAAGAAGAAGAAGAAGAGGAGGAGGACGAGGAGGAATAATTAGGTCCTTTCTAACAAAGAAGAAGAGGAAGAGGAAGAGGAAGAGGAAGAAGAAGAAGAAGAAGAAGAAGAAGAAGAAGAAGAAGAAGAAGAAGAAGAAGAAGAAGAAGAAGAAGAGGAGGAGGAGGAGGAGGAGGAGGAGGAGGAGGAGGAGGAGGAGGAGGAGGAGGAGGAGGAGGAGGAGGAGATACCATGCAGCTCCAAATACGTCAGGCAGTTTTTAAAATCCCTAGAGAAATCTCTTCCCCTAAATCCATCCAGATGCTTGAAAGTGTAAATGCAGAGAGACCTAAAACCAAGCTCCAAAGCTGTTGCAAAAGTCTGGGAAACTGAAGTAATGTGTTTTAAGGGTTAACACTACATTTTTAGCAGAAGTGGTCCAAAGCCTCTCTTTCAAAGGTTTTTTACATCACCATAGTTATGTAACTTTTTATCAAAACCCAGGAAAACTTAACCAAAGTCACATATGCCATATCAAAAACATATACCTTTCTCATTCTAACTTGATTCCCCCCCCATGAACCTTTACTATTCTTAGCCTTTTAAATCTCAACTTCCATCCCAACTCCACACACATCCTCCCCCAAAGAAGTCTGGGTTGTTTGTCCAGATAAGCCAATGACAACTATCCAAATGAATGTCAGTGAATGCTAAAAATCAATACAGGCAATCAACATTTAGAAAAAGAAGTGCACCCATTTCTTCTTTTCAGATAAAAAGGCTCTGATTTAATATCTATTTAATTGTTTCGGTTGTTTTACAGAGTTTAAAGATGTCCTCAAAATAGTCAAGAAATCATAATGAGAAAAGTCAGTTGGCAGCCAAACAGGTGGGTAACATTCACTCAAGGCAACGTTTTCTATTTGAGAAGGACCTTTAAAAAAGCACCTAACTATCACTTGAGGCCCCCTTTAAGGAGGCCACACCTGAAAGTGAAAGTGAATGATCAATGACGTTTTTTAAAAGAATCAGTGGTTTAACACTAATTTCTAATCAGATCCTACAGAAAGGAACAGCTCGCATGGCAGCTGTACTGTTCCCAGGGTTAATTACCTTTCGCTGCTCTCTGCTAATGAGTCAGCTGTTCCTGTCATCACAGAACTACACTCTGCTCAAGCTCCGAGCTGTGGACAAACACAGAACACCGGTGATATTTGTTATGCAGAGGTTTTGCAAAGAAAAAGAACTCCAGCCTCCCTTTCATTTTGGGGGAAATATCCTGTTTCCCCCAAAATAAGACATCCCTTGATAATAAGGCCCCAATCGGGCTTTTGAGTGCATGGCAATAAGGCCAAGCGCTTATTTCAGGGTTCAAAAATATATAAGACAGGGTCTTATTTCCGGGGAAACACGGTAGGAATGGACAAATATCTCACCCTAAATATTCTCCTAACTGCTTGATGTGTTGCAAACTTCCATCAATTAAATCTTTCTTGGAATCTCTTGCCAGGAAGGAAGGAAGGAAGGAAGGAAGGAAGGAAGGAAGGAAGGAAGGAAGGAAGGAAGGAAGGAAGGAAGGAAGGAAGGAAGGAAGGAAGGAAGGAAGGAAGGAAAAAGGGAAGGGGAAGGGGAAGGGGAAGGGGAAGGGGAAGGGGAAGGAAGGAAGGGGAAGGAAGGAAGGAAGGAAGGAAGGAAGGAAGGAAGGAAGGAAGGAAGGAAATCTGACAGCTAACGGGGAGCTGTGTAACTTTGAACTTTAGTTTTTCTTAGTGTGTACAGCAATGAAACCTCAGCAATTTGGCAAATTATTGTTTGCTCATTTAATACAATGTGCAAAGTGCAGAGACTAATATCTCTATTTTTAAAGTTGCTTGGAGTGTATCATTTCCATCCCTCTGAAATGTCATCTGGAGTTTTTGGCCAAATAGTCCTGAACTGAAAGTCTAGATCTCAGTTACAAAGCTGGGAAGGTGACAAGTGTATCTCCTCATCTACCCTGGTGAGCATGACTAGAATTAACTTGTTATTCTGTGAGCAAGTTTGAATTACTGTACATCTTGATGCATTGAGGTAATACTTGATAAATATATACTGTTTAATCTTATATACAGAAATGATCACACTAGTTAAAAACTTTGCTGTATGATCTTTCAGTATGGAACAAAAGGAATTTTCAAGGTGTTCAACTGGAGGCACTGAAGATAATTTTGTCTTAGTGTGTATATTCAGTTGAATGGCACCTAAAATTTGGACCACTGTCAATAGGTACGAATTTATGGTGTTTATATTTTTCCCCTTATATTTTCAGTGAAGTTTAAAAAGTGCTTAAAAAACAAACTACTTTTCCCCCTCAACATTTCTTCCCCAATGTAAAATTCTTTGCCCCATTCTAGTTGCAATGTTTGGTCCTTTATCCCAAGAAAAAAGTGAATTTCCCTAATGTATAAACAATTTTTCCATAATAGTACAAAAATACTGATCTCATACTATTAAAACATTCTACTGTCCAAAGAACTACGAATGACTTGGTGAGAGATTAGAAAATATGATTGTAAAATTAAGAAAGGATACCCTAAAGGACAGTATCAAGATTCAAAAGAATTGTGACATTGGGCAAAAATCAGTAAGAGAAGTTTAAATAAGGAAAAATCAGAGGTATGACTATGGGACAGAGGGACATACTAAGCAGCAGAATGTGCAAAAGATATCTTAGCAGACCAGGTACTAAACATGAACCAACAGTGTGATGCAGCTGCAAAACAAAAACCAAAACAAATGCAATCTGAATCTGAATCTGAATCTGCACTAATAGAAATATGCAAATATTGTTCTTCTTATCCTGGTTTGGTCAGGCTGTACCAAGAATATTGTGTTCAGTTCTGGACACCACATTTAAGAAGGACTTGGACAAATATGTCTGTCTAGAGCAGGAGTGTCAAACTTGATTTCATTGAGGGCTGCATCAGGGTTGTGTTTGACCTCAGGGGGCTGGGTGGACGTGGCCAGGGTGGGCATGGCCAGATCGACGACACTCATGTCAGGAGTACCTGTGGTAGCCCAAGCACTCTTCCAGTGAAAACGGTGCCCGGGAGGACCATGCATGGCCCTCCCAAACACTATTTTCACTGGCAGAGGGTTGCAGGAGGCTGTTGCAACCGAAAATGGAGGTCAGGAGGGCCATGCTCCATTTTTGCTGGCAGAGGCACCACGGCCGGTCCTTCATTGTTTCCAAGGTGGCCCCGCGGGCTAGATCTAAGCACCCCATGGACCGGATCTGGCCCGCAGGCCTTGAATTTGACACCCCTGGTGTTGTTGTGACCCAGCACCGCAACCCCCCAGAAACACACACACACAGTCGTTGGGAGGCAAACAAAAAGGTTCCTTTTACTAATAAAGTTTCTTAGTAAAACTCAGAGGGTTTAGAAGTCCAAAACAACACAAACGGAAAGTCTTCAGGAATAAGGTTCTTTGGGTTACGTGAGGGTTAAATAGCACACAGACAAAAGTTCAAAGCAAGACTCATTAATTCTTATCTGAACAACTTGGCTGGCTTCCCGGAATAAAGCTGGCAGAAGCTGGTGATAAGATTCCCAAACAGACGTAGAAACGAAACTCTGGATATGCTGCGGTCAGTGAATTGTTGTTCTCAGCAATGAGCACTAATTACCATGGCCTAATATAGCCACTGAAGGGCGTGGCCCAATTAGCCCTCACTGCTTCCTCCTATTGGACCGACGCTTACTCAGCCAGTCCTGTCTTCTGGCTGCTCTGCGTGCTCTGGCATTCAGCATGAGTTCTTCATCTCCTGATGAAGAACTCTGCTGCGCAGGTGCAGAAGGTCCTGGGAGATCGTCCTGCTCTGGCACCGAGTCCTCATCACCAGCCGTCTCTGGTGCCAGGCACATAGGCTGGTACTGCTGCACCATGAGCGGCTCCGCGTCCTCCGGATCCTCCAGACTCGGCGCCGGACGCGGCCAAGGCACAACAGGTGTAGAGGAAAAGTGATAAGATGTCTTGAAGGAAAAATGTAATGGTTGTAGGTCTTGGGAATGTGTAGCCAGAAAAAGAGAAGACTATGAGGTGATGCAATTGTTTTCACTTATCTGAAGGGCTGTCATGTAAATAATGAAGCACAGAATTGTTCCAGAACAGAGTTCAAGAAACACTGTGTTTAAATTATAGTGGATTAGAAATTAGCCCTGCTATGCTGAACAGTGCTGCCTCCTTAGTATAAAAGCTTTGGGGATTGAAGGTTGAAGAATTTGTTTGTGTGTTTGTTTATTTTAAGGACCTCTCCCTGGTTACATTTACCCATTGCATCATATTTGGCGGAAGAAGTATGTTACAGGTCCTGTCTATTAAAAAGCATCATGGGATGGGATTCAGGAAGAGAGCCTTTTCTGCATGGCACCCACCCTGTGGAATATCTTCCTCTTAAAGATTAGATTGGCCTTAATCCTATCTGCCCTTTGGAAGGCTCTGAAGACATGCTTCTGTTTTTCTGTTTCAGGATCTGATGGGTTGATGCAGGACTCATACTTTTCCACTAATTATATTTCATAAGGTTTTTTTTACATTTGGTTTATTTGTTCTTCTTGTTTTATCGGTATTCTTTTTATTCTTTGTTCGTTTGTTTTTTTAATGTAAACCCCCAGAGTCACAATATGAGATGGGTGACTATACAACTTGAATAAATAAACAAATAAATACATGGATATTCCTTCCATTTGAAATAGCATCAGATAAAATGATATGGCTCACTTCTCTGAAATAAGTTTGAATGGTCTCCATTCCATGTTCACTAGCTATCCAGCTGCAAGACCTTTGGCCCCTGCCCTCGGAATGGAAAGTCCAGCCATTTTGTTATTACAACAAACATTGTGGAAATGGCCACAAACATTTTCTTGTATTATTAACACATGTTATATTGGGGGAGCTAGTAGTGAATGTATTATTATACTGAATTGTTAATTGTAATTTGTAAATTATTTACATCATATTTGAATTTTAAAATCTTTTTGTTTAAGTATCAAGTAGCCCTTAAGAGTTTCAGCCTTCTTGAATTGTTTATTCTCATTGGAAGACACCCAAGCTGGTGATAACACCACATTTCTAAGATAGCAGATTTTATAGTTTATGTTCTTTTATCTAGGGGTCAGCAACCTGCAGCTCTAGAGCCGCATGTGGCTCTTGCATCCCTCTGCTGCAGCTCCCTGTCGCCAGTCAGCTCCACAATTGATAGGGCTTTCGGTTAGGACAGGTAGAGGAAAAAGGATGCCGCACTAGGAGAAGACTCTATGTTGGGGAAACCGGACTTCTGATCGGCTTCAGAATTGAACGGGGTCTTCCGGTTAGGACCTTTGTGGCTCTTTGAGTGTTTAAGGTTGCTGACCCCTGATCTAGCAGAATCCCATAGTATTCACTTTCATAGGTTGAACTTGATTTCTAATTCAGAAATACAGAAAGAAAAAAGATTTATCTATTGTTGCTACTTCATGCATACTTTTATACAGTTCTCTTTTGGGATACCAAGCTAAGAATTGCAATTGGGCTTTTGAGGATGGCCAACAATGTAAAATAAAGTATCTGTAACAGACATCAAGACTACATGCTTTGACCCCATTCTCAACTTTTATAAATCTTATGTGGGATGTATCTATGTGTCCATCTTCATAATTCCCAACAAATGCACGGAGATGGATTGGTGAATAGAATAGAATAGAATAGAATAGAATAGAATAGAATAGAATAGAATAGAATAGAATAGAATAGAATAGAATAGAATAGAATAGAATAGAATAGAATAACAGAGTTGGAAGGGACCTTGGGGGGGGGAGGGAGGGAGGGAGGGAGGGAGGGAGGGAGGGAGGGAGGGAGGGAGAGAGAGAGAGAGAGAGAGAGAGAGAGAGAGAGAGAGAGAGAGAGAGAGAGAGAGAGAGAGAGAGAGAGAGAGAGCAAACTTTCAGCAAAAAGCTAACATCCAGTCAGTAATACTAAAACTCCTATTTTTGATTATGAAGCCTTATGAAAACTTGTCAACACAAGTTAAAAATATATTAGAATGTCTCTCTGTGTGGTAATTTCTATCTGAAAAGCAATGAAGTCAAATTGTATTTTACCTCCCCTCCTTTTTTAATTTCAGTATTAATTCCATAATCCAAACCCATTTTCAGAAAACAATGAATTCTTCCAAACTGGCTAATAATTTATTTTAGTTTTACACGCCATTGATAATGTAGCTACTCTTTCTACAGTGGGCAGAGTCTTCAAGCATTAAAATTATATGGTAAGTATTAAGCTTATATGGTAAAAATGAAAGATTTATCATTAGCCACTTTAAGGCAAGAGTAGTGGTCTTTAAAAAAAAATATCAGTCACATTCCCTGTTGGAAAATTAAAAAAATTGCTGCAGAAGAAACCAAGACACTAAAATATGTGAGAATTACTTTTCAATCCTCTATGGTCAGAATTAAAACTTGCTTCAATATTCAATTCAAGACTTGCCTCATTACATGACATTTGGTCACTCTGAAAAAAATGATATTAAACTAGGGTTTATTATTTTTGTTTTACCGTCTTGATTATTTGCAATAGTTAAACTCTTGGCAAAAAAAGACAATGAATTAGATTTTCCATAATACAGCTTCTTTTATCCAGCACTTGGTTTCATAAGGTTTGGAGAGGGTCAATACAGAATTAATATAATACGTCCTTGATATCAATTTGCATATTGGCTGGAACATAACACTTACTTTGAGTTGTAAGGCCATTCACACCACCTATCTACTTAATGGCCATCTTGTCCATAAAGACTCCTGTACTCCTCAACATTGTAATTAATTACTTAAATAAGAAAGGGAGAGAACACTTTTCAAATTTGTAGGTGACACAAAATTGACTGGAAAAGCTACCAACCCTAAAAGACAGAAAAATGGTTAGACAAATGAACTTAAATATCAATGTGAAAGGAAGAGAAATATGAAGTTCTCATTATTTATAATTACAATGTAATATATTTAAATTATACCTGATATTATATTATAAAGCAATATACTGTATATAATATACAATATTATGTAACAAATATAATAATATAGCATATAGACATACACATACTAAAAAGGAAGCAAAACTCTTCATACTGAAAAGAATTTGAAGAGATAGATATTCAGTGTCCCACCTTCCCTCCCCCCAGAAAAACCCAATTATCTGACAAATTTCACGAAAGAAAATATTCCAGAGTATAAGTACCACCAGTGAGAAAATCTGCCTTAATGTGATTACAATATATGAAGTAAGAAACACAGAAATATTTCTCCTAACAAAAATACTGACAGTGGCATGAAATAGTGAGAGCGATCCATCAAGCATCTATCCAATATTGTTCAGTGGTTGACATGTCACAAAGTAATTCTTTACCCTGGCATGGTAGTTAATGTTTGACCAAGGCCATTGCTTAAACCAGGGGTCAGCAACCTGTGGCTCTAGAGCCGCATGTGGCTCTTTCATCCCTCTGCTGCGGCTCCCTTTCTCCGGTCGGCTCCACAATTGATAGGGCTTTCAGTTAGGACAGGTAGAGGAAAAAGGATGCTGTGCTAGGAGGAGACTCTATGTTGGGGGAACCAGACTTCTGATCAGCTTCAGAATTGAACAGGGTCTTCCAGTTAGGACCCTTGTGGCTCTTTGAGTGTTTAAAGTTGCTGACCCCTGGCTTAAACAAATATGTAATGTCTGTAGCCATGTACTCTTCTTAGCAAACTGGATTCTACATTCTGGAGCAGCTTCTGGACAAAGTACAAGAATACCCTTACATAAAATCCATCTTTGTGTGAAGTTATCAGTGCATGGACAATAATAGTTGTAGTGAACAGTTCAGGATTGTTGGTCTAATCACTGAAGCTGGTAATAGGTGCTTCTGGCCAGAGACAACACTTGGTTATTAGAGGCCCAAGTGATCTCTCTGACCAGACACACCTATTACCAGCTTTGTCAACTCACTGAGAACAGACAAATTTTACATGCGTTATACCTGGGAATTTTATTGGCTTACAAAATTGCAATCTAATCAGGCTTTAATCTCAATTATGAAGTTTAAAAGTGAAAATCAGATGCAAAGCGTAGATATTTGGTTCAGCAATAATACTTGTGAAAAAATAATTAGTAGTGGATTATAAAGAGAATGAGTCAGTACTGTGTTGCAACTACAAAACAGACAACTGCAATCTGAATCAGGGGTATAATTATTCCAGTTTATTCTATATAGGTCAGACTTCACTTTGATTATTGTGTCCAATTCTGATCGTTGCACTAAGAAAGAGTCAGCGGGTTCAGAGAAGGCCAACGAGGATATTAGGTGAATAGTATAAGTCCTTTGAAAAGGGATGGAAGAGTAGAAATGTTTAGCCTTGAGAATTGTAGAATGTAACCTTGGTGATCATCCAGTCCAATCTGCTCCCCAGTCAAAGAATGTATTACCTCAGCATTCCATCAGACTCCTGAGGCAGTCAGCTTCAGTAAAACATTAAAGTGGTATACAATAGCATTATTCATGCACCTGAAATAATATCACAGAAGAAGACAGAGATCTGATCTGTATCATCTGATATGGCAGGATATAACATAATGAATTTAAATTATTGGAAGGCAGATTCCAATTTTTTAAAAGGACATTTCTCTTAACAGTGGGAGCATAGTCAATGTGGAAAGAAATACCAAGAAGTGTGATTTCTCCCACATCTCAGGATGTATCCAATCAGAGAATTTACAATCATCTATTGCAGGGGTGTCAAATTCGTGTCATCATGGCAGCGTCACATGACGTATCGGGACTTCCCCTCCTTCGCTAAACCAGGTGTGGGAGTGGCCAGCGGGTGACGCATCTGGCCCGCAGGCCCTGAGTTTGACAGCCCCGATCTATTGTGAATGCTTAAATATGGATGGCTGTACTGAGGAAAGTGATCTGTGGTTTTGTAATTTCTATGACCCATTAACACACATTTCTCAGAGAGCAAAATCAAATGACACTTCAGGTGAATATAAAAGAGTCTGTGTTCATTTCAGAGATACCTTTTGAGTTAGTCTGATCTTATGTATGTTAAAACTCTACTTCAGTTCTTCAGGATCTTAAGTAGAACTTTCAAGCAACTTGTTAGCTAATCCATGGAATCAGGCTGAACATGAGGCTTTTTGCTTGGAAACAAAAGAAAATCTGAGTGATAAACTTCTCATTTTCGATATTTGACTTGGAAACTTAACCAGTCAACATTCTTGGCTATTTCAGATAATATGGTTTAGGAAAAATATATATGGTTTAGGCACCATTAATTAAAAAATATAGAAAAGTTATTTGGCAAGTTCCCAATTGATCCTGCTTTTGTTTTTCATTTTAGAACTCTGCATAAGTGATTTAAAGGTTCACTCAAGCATTACTTTACTACTAATAATAAATCCTATTTGTGTTAGCAATGTATTACTACTGCAATGGCTAGGTGGTATTATAAATTGCTAGTATGGAAATACTTGTTATAACTTTAAATAAAAATGGGGGGATATATTTATATTTATAGCACTACTATATGTTATAGCACCCATCCTAAATATAATGAGTTAGCTTTGTGGTTTGGCAGGTAGTTCAAGCAATGAAGCAAATATTGACTAGTTTCACACTTTTGCCCATTTTTTAAAAGAAAAACACTGAACTCAATTAGACCTATTTCTGAATAGATGCTCTAGCACAGTGATGGCGAACCTATGGCACGGGTGCCACAGGTGGCACGCAGAGCCATATCTGCTGGCACGCGAGCCGTTGCCCTAGCTCAGCAACAGCGTGCATGTGCGTGCCCGCCAGCTGATTTTTAGCTTGCGCAGAGGCTCTGGGAGGGCGATTTCAGCCTCTGGAGGGCCTCTGGAGTGGCGGGGGGAGCGTTTTTGCACTCCCCAAGCTCCCAAGAAAGCCTCTGGAGCCTGGGGAGGGTGAAAAATGGGCCTACCAGGTCCACTGGAAGTCGGGAAACGGAGGAGTGGAGGGGTCATGCACGCATACGCAGGGGAGTGGGGCAAGTGGGGGGCTTTGAATTATGGGTGTGGGCACCCACGTGCGTGCGATTGCGTGCGCACACACTATTTTGGCACCCGAGGAAAAAAAAGGTTCGCCATCACTGCCCTAGCATTATCTATCAGCAATTAATAAAAGGGAAGAAGGAGTACTAAAGGACCAGAGGTTTGTCCCTTGATCTCCCATTTCTAAACCAGAAATACCCAGTCTATGTTTCAATTATTTTTTATAATCATGAAAAAGTATATTGAAACATTATTCATAACTATGCACAAAGTACCTTTCTCTCACTTTTAGCAATACGTCACTACATTTTCAGGCTTAAAGAACAGACTCTTATCCCAGACAAACAAATCCTATCAGCCTGTAATCCAGCATTTCCTTTTTTTAAAAAAATTAATATTATAGTATCTCCCATTCAAAGTCCCACAACAGATGAAAGATTCTTCTGAAACCATTGAGATGTCTTGCCTACAGAGGTTACAGATATATAGATGATGGCACCCAAATCATCTGAGATCCCATTGCTAGGCCCCTCAATATCTAACCTGTAATCCAAGCAATGGAAGCCACAGCAAGTCCAAGTAGTAACTTGACACAAAGTCCTGCCTATATTCCTTACCTCTTTCTCTAGATAGCTAACTGGAAATAGGTAGAATTCTAAAGGAAAATCACACAGTGGTTTAAATACATAGTTGTCAACTATTATTCTGGTTTAGAATGCTAGAAAGGTAACCTAACCTACATCAAGACTGGTGTGTACAAGAAAGGATGTATAAGGAGAAATGCCTAATCGCCCTCACATACTTCTTGTTTAAGAAAAAGATACACAACACATACTGATATTTGCATTCAAATTTTTTAAGCTATGCTTCAGTTATTTTTTTAATTAATCAGCACTCTGTCAAAGACCTTGGAGTACTCATATCCAACGACCTAAGTGCTAGAGCCCACTGTAACAACATTGCCAAAAAGGCACTAAGAGTTGTTAATCTAATCTTGCGTAGCTTCTTCTCTGGCAACATTACATTACTAACCAGAGCATACAAAACATTTGTTAGACCAATTCTGGAATACAGCTCACCTATCTGGAACCCGCACTGCATATCAGACATAAATACAATCAAGAGAGTCCAGAAATATTTCACAAGAAGAGTCCTTCACTCCTCCGCTCACAACAAAATACCTTATTCCACCAGACTTGAAATACTGGGATTAGACAATTTACAACTACGTCGCCTCCGATCTGATCTAAATGTAGTTCATAAAATCATATACCAAAATGTCCTTCCTGTTAATGACTACTTCAGCTTCAACCGCAACAATACACGAGCACGTAATAGATTCAAACTAAATGTAAAGCGCTCCAAACTCGACTGCAGAAAATACGACTTCAGCAACAGAGTGATCAATGCCTGGAATGCACTACCTGACTCTGTGGTTTCTTCCCCCAACCCCAAAAACTTTAACCTTAGACTGTCTACAGTTGACCTCTCCTCGTTTCTAAGAGGTCTGTAAGGGGCGTGCATAAGCGCACCACTGTGCCTATCGTCCCTGTCCTACTGTCCTATTGTCCTCTTTTATCGTTACTTTTTACTTATGTTTATACAAATTACTACTATACATGTTTGACAAATAAATAAATAAAAAAAATATGTTCAATATAATCTCATTTATTAGACAATCCTATGACCTGGTGGGCATCCTTTCAGAAAAAAAAATGCAATATGATGTGATCAGAATGAATATTAAATTTTAGGCTGACCATATTTTTTTTACTTCAATACCAGGCAGTCCTGTGATCATGTAGGAACAGATTATCTGTTACCAGCTAAAGGCAAGTAGGAGTAAAGAGGCATTCCAACTTGGAATCAGATTGGAGGAGGAAACATCTGAAGTCAAACCCTTAGACTTTTTTTCTTTAATCTATTTTTTTTCTGATCATCAAAATAGATGTTAATAAGTTCATTTTTTTCTGTTTCATGCAAAAAGTCTATAAAGAGTTTCCAGTCAGCATTAGATAATGTCTTTTCTCTGGTCAAAGATGTCAATTTGGTTATCTCAGCAAGTTCCATCAACTTCACCATCCATTCCTCCATTATGGGTAATGTAAAGCCTTTCTACCCTTGTGCATATTATACTCTCACTGCAGTGATGTGTAGAAACAAAATGCCATGATTTTTTTTCCAAATTGTTTATCAATCAATCTTAAAAGAAAAGCCTCTGGTTTTAATTGTATATTAATATTTTAAATGCTTTGAATTAGTGCATGTGATTGAGTCCAAAATTTTATGGCTTTTTGACACATTCATCAAGCATGGTAAAATATCCCCGCTTGTTGTTCACATTTCCAACTTAAATTTGAAGTACCTTTATATAATCTAGTCCAGTGTTTCTCAACTTTGGCCACTTGAAGAGGAGCATATATTGTCTAGGGAATTCTAGGAGTTGAAGTCCACCCCTCTTCAAATGGCCAAGGTTGAGAAACATGGCTCTAGACAAATTCATCAGTGACATATACCAACAGTACATCTTTTCTCCAAACATTCTTTTTAAGATAACATAATGTAAATTTGAGTGTTTTAACTGCATATTCTGAATGTTCCATTTGTATATTGTAACCAAATTTGTACATTGTAACCAAAATATTTACGGACCCCTCACATCCTGGACATAAATTGTTTCAACTCCTACCCTCAAAACATCGCTATAGAGCACTGCACACCAAGACAACTAGACACAAGAACAGTTTTTTCCCGAACGCCATCACTCTGCTAAACAAATAATTTCCTCACCACTGTCAAACTATTCACTAAGGCTGCATTACTATTACTATTAGTCTTCTCATTGTTCCTATCACCCATCTCCTCCCACTTATGACTGTATGACTGTAACTTGTTGCTTGTATCCTTACAATTTATATTAATATTGATTGTTTCCTGATTACTTATTTGTACCCCATGACAATCATTAAGTGTTGTACCTCATGATTCTTGACAAATGTATCTTTTCCCTTTTGTACACTGAGAGCATATGCACCAAAGACAAATTCCTTTTGTGTCCAATCACACTTGGCCAATAAAGAATCCTATCCTATCCTATCCTATCCTATCCTATCCTATCCTATCCTATTCTATTCTATTCTATTCTATTCTATTCTATTCTATTCTATTCTATTCAAAAGTTCTACCTGACTATTGTATGCATTGTCATTATTATAGTATATCTAATGAAACTGGTGGAATGGCCAATTTGTAGTTTAATCCATTTTATTATGCATTATTTCCCTTTTTCTTCTTCTACTCACAACCAAAAATTCTCTTACCTACTTTAAATCTTTCTAATAATTGTAAATAAGAGAACCATTGACAGGTGTATCCTTCTACTGCTAAATTTTCTCTTGATTTTATTTTTTTATTTTATTTTTATTCCCCTTGACAAATATCTAACATGATTTGTTAGCCAATTGTAAACCACTAAAATCTCAATTCATATCCTTATATAACTCCAAAAGCCTTTTATTTTTCAGCCGCATCCACTCTTTCATCCAAATCAACAAGCTGCAAAATATAATTTCAAATCACATAAGCCTACTCTTTCTTTAACATCTCGTAACACCTTATATCTAACGTTTGTTTCCTTAGCCACACAAATTTAGACATATCTTTCTGCCATTGTTTAATTGGTACATCAGTTGTCGAAATGGATATTGTTTGAAAGAAAAATAATATTCTGGTCAAAACATTCATCTTAATCACGGAATTTCTCTCCAACAATGACAACTATAATTTTTACCATCTTACCATATCCCTTTTAACTTCATGTCTTTTTTGAGATTTACATGATTTTCAATTGACTCAATTCTCCAATCTGGAAATATTTCAAAGAGATATTTATTTGAGGCACAGAAATATCATAAAATGTCATGGGATAAATGAAAAAAGAAAAAAACACAGTCCTTAACAAAATGTCTTGTGCTCTAAATTTCTTTTTTTTAGACTAGATATAAAGATTATAACTGGATTAGACCAGAAACTACCTAGTTAAACAACCTGTTTCCCATAATGATCAGCCTGATTCCATAGGAAATCTGGACGTGAGACTTGGGAACAATGTCTGCAGCCTCCATTTTTCTTCAATTTTTGATGACTGCAACCATGCAATTTTCTTGACAGTGTTATGGAAATGATTTGCATTGTCTTATTCTGTCCTGCTTTTCATCTTTCCAGTCTAGCCAAAATAAAAACCAGCAATTCTCTGCAACTGTTTTTTTTTTTTTACAATGGACCAGTTGTAAAAAAAACAAAAATAGCAATTCAGTTTGCTGTTTGAAGAAAAGAATAAGATTGTGAAGCCACCAAAGACTGGCAATTTGGTTGTTCTTTAACACTGATAATGGTCAATAATTCATACTATGAAGTCAGTAAATTAACTCATAGGTTTAGAACAAAGTTATCTCTTCAACCTAAAGTTAGTATGTATCTCCCAGCACCTGAGATAATTATATAATAGTAGGGGTAGCAGTGTCCTACTGAAGTAAACTATGAAAGTAAGAGAAACAGAGGGAATATTTTCTGGTTAAACTGTTAGGATCACAAAAATATTTTTTTCTGGTCAAATCAGTCTATTATTTTAAAAGACCACAGAAAGTGGTCTACACTTTCTGATATAAGACTAGATTTTATGAGTTATTGCTCAGCTGCAATACTCTGATTCTCTTCCAATATCCTATTTTCAGTCTATATCCGTGATGGCGAACCTATGGCACGGGTGCCACAAGTGGCACGCGGAGCCATATCGGTGGGCACGCGAGCTCAGGTCCGGCGTGCATGTGTGCACCAGCCGGCTGATTTTCGGGCCTTCTGGGCCCACTGGGAGTCGGGAAACAGGCTGTTTCCAGTCTCCATAGGGGGTGGGGAAGGCCGTTTTCGCCCTCCCAAGGCTCCTAGAAAGGCTCTGGAGCCTGGGGACAGTGAAAAATGGGCGTGCCATTGCATGCTGGGAGCAGGGGGGTCATGTGTGCATGTGCGGGGGTGCATGGAATTATGAGTGTGAGCACGCACACACGTGATCCCCGCATTCCCCCCCCTTTTGGCACGCGAACCAAAAAAGGTTTGCCATCACTAGTCTATATGCATATTTGTGTATTGGACATGATGAAAAGGAACTCTAGTGAAAACAATATTCTCTGCTTCTCCCTTATTAAGACATCCCAAAAAGAACCTTCATTTCCTTCCAAATCTTTCTTCAAGTTCTAGTCTCTAGAATCCACTTACAGTCTTTACTAGATAAGCTAGACTTGAATGTACAGCACGTGACATCCAGAATAAGATTTATCTTTTTAAATCACCCTTACTAGATAAGATGCAATAAAAATAAATCTTGTGCAGTAACCTAGCTAATTTTGATCTAAAGGAAGAGCTGAATGTCCTTTTCCAAAAAACACCACCAGATCATTGTGATTTAGCTTAATTTGTGGGTACATGGGCACTTTGCACCTGCATTTTCAAGAACTGTAATTTATTCCAGTAGTCATACTTCACTTCTGTACTGCACATACTGCCATTTCAGTGGAAAGTAAATTAGTGCTATTCTTCTCAACATTTTCCTGGTGGAAAGAAATTAAACATAGCACAAATCTATGGTTATTTTGAAATATATATAAAAGAGGATGGAGAATTATGCCTATCAAAAGGACATTTTATCTAATTCTTTCTAATTAGGGGAACATTTTTTAAAAAATGGAAGTCTTTCACACTTTCCATGAAAAAGTAGACATCTCCTACTAGATGTTCAAACAGAAAATTAACACAGGTCAAATCTGAACTATACATCTTTAGAACAAATCTGAATTATACAGCATTAGGGAGATGCCACGGGTCAATTTCAAGGACCCTGCCTGGGGCTCAGCTGAAACTCAACCACGGAACAAAACTAGGATGATTTCAGAGTCAGCAGATGTTTAAATCAATGAAGAAAGTATCCTACACATTGAATCTATACCTTGATACTCCAGGAGTGATTCTGGGGCTGGAATGATGCACAAATATATACCGTATTTTTTGGAGTATAAGACGCACCGGAGTATAAGACGCACCTTAGTTTTGGGGGAGGAAAACAAGGAAAAAAGGCCTCTGCCTCCAAGCAATTTGCCAAACAGCAAACAGCACAGATGATATACACTGTTTGATGTGTATTTCTGTGCATGTGTGCTTGACCCATAGAAATAGCAAAGAATTGGAGAAATGTACATTATGCCAGAAAGTTTTCTTAAATGTAGTCACACTAACTCCTCCCAATTATTTAAATAGATCTACTCCAAGGTAAGTCAGGATTTAACTCTAATACTAAACAGGACACTGTTACATTTCAGACTATACTTGTACAGAGCTGTTAAAATTAATTAAAATTTCTGGAAGTATACATTATTCTCTATTATTTAAAAGAAGATGCAATAGCACTGGGCCTCTTCAGAGCAAACATTTATTTTAAAAAGCTTCTTTATTTTGTTAAGTTGTCTAGAGGTCTCCAACCTTGGCAACTTTAAGACTTGTGGACTTCAACTCCCAGAATTCCACAGCCAGCAAAGCTAACAAAGCTGGCTGTGGAATTCTGGGAGTTGAAGTCCACAAGTCTTAAAATTGCCAAGGTTGGAGACCCCTGACTCTAGAACAATAATAAAGCAGTCTTTAAAAAATAAGTCTAATAATTTGAACATTCCACAGACATTTATAGTTATTCACTTACCCCCTTGCATCCAGCAGAAAATAAAAATCTGTGTGTCTCTCCCAGCTATTTGCCTCTTTGCAGCTAGTTTCACTTTCATTTTCCTACGTGGCAATCAGCTGTAGGTTGGGAAGCTGCTACTGACTTGCTTGGCTTTACAGGCTCTTCCCTCTTTGCTGCAAGCAGGTAAATTGCTGGAAGACAGAGGCCAAAGGGTGGGGGTGGGTGGGTGGGTGGGGCTGCATTCGGTGTATAAGACACACCCAAGTTTTCACCCTCTTTTGGGGGGTAAAAAAGAGCATCTTATACTCCGAAAAATACGGTATGTAAAATAGTTACTTTTCTGAAACCCTAATCAAAATGCCAAAGTGAAGGGAGGGAAAGGAAAAAGCATGACTAACTGATAGCTTCAGCTTCTAATTACAGGGAGTTTATTTTCCCAGGAGTCTCCATTTACAATGATTTGAACTATAATTGTTGAAGGAATATAGCGAAGGAATGTCTTAATGCCATTTTTCACTTCTCCTTTCCAGAATCAGACAGGTTAAAAGATTATTTTTTTAAATAGAGACTCTGGGATTGGGGATAGTGTAACCTCATATGATTGCCTGCAGGTGGGTACCATGGCTCGGGACTTTTCACCAAGTTTCAGCCTTACCTTAAGTACAAGGACATTGCTATAAAGACTCATGTCCTCATTACTATATGGTTAAATATATAGGGCTATAAATAGGGCTGTTGTTAAAGACCACTCGCTCCAATTGATTCAAAAGGCAGCCAACCTGGTATTATTCAGCTTTTACTGATCTGTGCTATGGACTCTATACTGTCCTTCTACAACAGGGCTGTCAAACTTGCGGCCCGCGGCCTGTATGCGTCACGCACTGGCCATGACCATGCCCGGTTTAGTGAAGGGGAAAAAGTCCCGATACGTCACGTGATGCCGCCATGACTCAGCGAGTTTGAGACCCCTGTTCTATAGAGTTTGGGCTGCAATTTAAAGTGCTGGTGCAATTTAAGTCTACAAAGACCTTTAAGACTGTACATTTGAATTGATTTTGCCAGGAAAAGCAGCTAGTGATTACTACTGTCAGGGGATACAGGGGACCAAGGTCAGAGGTGCTGCTCAAAACAGTTGAATAACATTAAAAGCAATTGCATTCCACTATAAAGCAATTTTAAAAGTTATAGACCAGTGATGGCAAACCTTTTTTGGCTTGGGTGCCAAAAGGGTGCGCGCGTGTGCGATAGTGTGCCCACACGTGCCCATACCCACAATGCAATACTCTCCCCCGTGCATGCGCACAACCCCCGTGCTTCCCCATGCGCATACTCACATACCCCCACGCTGCTAACCCCGCGCATGCGCACAGGCCTCACTGAAGCCTCCAGACTTACGGTTGGCCTGTTGGGCCGTTTTTTGCCGTCCCCAGGGTTCAAGAAAGCCTCCTGAAGCCTTGGGAGGATGAAAAATGGCCCAATGGGCCAACCGGAAGTTCAAACGGCCCAACGAGGTTGGCCCGTTGGCCCATTTTTCACCACCCCAGGGTTCAGTAGGTTTTCCTGAAGCTTGGGGAGAGCGAAAATGACCGAAAAGAAGGCTGAAAATCATGTGCCAATGTGCACATGCATGCTGGAGCTGACATAGGGCAACGCCTCGCGTGCCCTAAGATATGGCTCCGCGTGCCACCTGTGGCACGCGTGCCATAGGTTCGGTATCACTGTTATAGACAATTCCTTTTTTTAAAAAAATAACAATGGCAAGTTGGACTATTTTCAAAATGGAAAATAAAACTTTGCAGCTATCTTCACTCTTCATACATTTCCAGTCTTTCTTATTTGTTCATCCTTCTGCATGGTACTTTCATACATTATAACCATGGAATAAGTAAACTAAGGGGAAAGGCAATGTCTTGAATAAGATAACATACTACCATAAACGGGGTTAATTGGGGGAAAGTCCAGCAGATAGGATGAAGAGCACCAGCAAGTCTAATGGTCTTGTTCTTGCTATGTCATCTGGAAGGCACACATTCAAAATGGAAGATGGTTGCATTTGATTTCCTATTTTTCTATATTTAAGTTTGCTTCATTGGAGTCAACTTAATCATCTATTTTTTAAAAAAATCTGCCTAAAATCGATTCACCTTTTCACATGTCTTACTCCTAATATACCCTTTTGGTACACAATTTTCCTAATATTTGCAGTTTTCCTAGGTAAATTTATCTTAACATAATAAGTTTTACATGTTATATTCATTTTTACATATATGTTGGACATATTTTCTCTTAAAATATATGTATTTATATGTATTTTAAAAAAACGAATTGGGCTGAAAGATGTATTTAGGAAAGCATTAATATCTCATTGCAACTTAGTATCAGTTCTGATTCTGGTTTTGTGCTCAAGACCAAGTAAGTTCACAGGCAAATTAAATGGACCACATTTCTTTCCTGTTTCTGCTCAGATGTGTGAATTTCTAGCAGCTAAAGTCAAGCACAAGCAAGAGTCAAAACAGTCATTATACAAAATGCATGTCTGCCTCTGAAAAGAGTAGCTGTGTATTGTGTCTCTATGTCACAATATTTTGCATTTTCTTCTCTCCCTTTCTGCTCCATATTACTGGTATCTTCTGATAGAAATGGAAACATGAGAACATTATGGACATTGTTACATTCGGCTAAGCAGTACTAGGAGGGAGATACAGCCAGTTATGTGGCTGCTTCTGTACCAGGTTTTGAGGATTCAATAATCTCCTAGGAACTAGAACTGCACAGGTTACTATTAAGATAGAAATATAGCCAATTCAAGTTATTTGAGAATATAGCCTGAATAAATTATGCAAACAAAGAATTTGAATGTTATAATGAGCTGATGCCATTTTAGGCCCTAGATTTCTAATGGACACCATCAAAACTGACACCAGTCAGGGAATAGAAAAATTCAAAGAAATAGTGCAAGATTGGAAGATATAGAGAGACCTGGCCCATAGAATCACCAAGAGTTGGATCCAACAGAATGAATAACAACACCCTATCATCATCACCATCACCATCACCATCATCATTCTCTCTAATTGAATAAGACAAATATTAGGTAGTGAACATCAGAAGGAGTCTGGTAGCATCTTTTCAGACTAACACATTTTAAAAAGCATAAGCCTTTTAACATACAGTACGTCATCGAAGTATGGAATGTACATGCATCTCAATGCATATCTGTTACTAATTCTATTCAAACTGCAACATTGTGCAACAGAACAAAGAAGGTGAGATTCATGGATTATAAACAGGCATATTTAGGAGCAACATGTAGAATATTCTTTCCATAATCCTTCAGAATAGTTTACTGTACCTTTACTTTCAAACACACTGCAAATCATAAAATCATAGTGGTGAAAGGAATTACCTTAGAGACCATCTAATCTGCTAAGTGCATGATCAGTAGAAGGGTTCTGAAAGATTGTCTGGATCCTTTTCAGTCAGGATTCAGATCTGATGGAACAGAAATGGTATTTGTCAAGCTTTTGGATGCTATATAGCATGAGCAGGAAGGTGGATGTAAGTCCATTATTGCTTTACTTGAACTCTTGGCAACTTTCAATACAATCCACCATAGTATCCTTCTTAGACTGACTCAGAGTACTGATGGTGGGTGGGAAGGTATTGTTCTGGTTTACCTTCTTTCTCAAATCAATTCTAGTCGATGGTGTTTGGGGAAGAGAATCAAGACTGGCTTTGGGTTTTGTAATTCTTGGATACTGTTTTTGGTGCTGAATGAGGTTGTACTACTCCAAAAAAAACCTGTGAGTATCTGGGGGTGGGGGTGTCCTCCTGTACTGACAAGTCCTGCTCAGTGAGCAAGGGGCAGTCATGGCTAGGCGAGCCTTTGAACGACTTTGTAATGTGCATCAGTTGTGCCTGTTCTTAGATCAGAAGGCCCTAGTCACAGTCATTCATGACCTGGTCAGTTCCCATTTGGACTACTGTAATGTGCTCCACATGAGGCTGCCCTTGAAGAGTATCTGGAAACTTCAGCTGGTGCAAAATGTGGCAGTATGAACAATTATGTGTGTTTCCCTTAGAATACATGTTACACCTCTGCTTCACAAGTTGCATTTCTTGCCAGTCTTTTTGAGTCCAATTCAAGATGCTGGTGTTACCTCTTAAAGCCTTTGCTGGCATAGAGATCCGGACTATTCCCACCCTGCTGGCCTTCCTTAAAGCCATTAAAACATGGCTCTTCCGGCAGACGGGGTGATATTGAGATCAATCCCCCATGTATGAATGTTGATGTGTTTTTTAACTTTTGTAACTTTTTAATTATTATTACTGTTTTATATTGTTGTATACCGCCCTGAGTCCTACGGGAGTTGGGCGGCCTATAAGAACCATTAATAAAATAAAATATAAGAACCATTAATAAATAAATGAGTCAGATTACTTCTGCCTGAGTTCATCTGCCATGTTGCCATATCCAGCAGAGAGGGCATGTCACAAGTTCCATCAGTTAGCTAGCTTTGGTAGGCTCTAGAATGGTGGATCTTTTCTGTGATGGCTCTCACATTGTGGAACCTCTTCCCTCCCCCCTCCCCCCCGAAGTGAGATTGGCTCATCACTTCTGAGCTTCCAAATGTCCCTTAAGATCTGTTTATGCCAGCAGGGGTGCGTGAACCTCTGAGGCGGGTCCTTTATTATTAACTTTTCTTCATCTATTAACTTCCTTGTCTGTTTAGTTTTTTATGGTTTTAAATATTTTTAATGATGTTAAGTGGTTTTATGTACTGTATGTATTCACTGTTTTAGCTTTGCTGTATGCTGCCCAAAGTAACTTTTGATGAGATAGGTGACTATATACGTTGGATAAATAAAATTTAAAAAAATTATCTAGCCTCTGTGAAAAACCTCTACGTCACTCCATCATGTGGCAGCCTGCTTCACTGCCTAAACATCTTATACGATCAACAAGTGCCTCCTATGCCTAGTTTGAACCTGCTTTTTTGTAGTTTTAACCTGGCTTATACTTCTAAAGCAACAGAAAACACATTCTTCTCAATAACAAAAATCCAGTTTCAGAAATTACGATCATGTCATCATTAGTTGTCTCTTCTCATAGTGCTAGTTTCTATATTCCTCCCAATCTAAATAGCCATTCTCTGAACTTTCTCCTTTTTGAACTGAGGTACCAGAGCAGAAGTCAGGGTTCCAAATAGAGTTTGCCCAGCAGAACTGAGTACAGGTAGTCTTTGCCTTACAACCAATCATTTAGTGACTTTTCAGAATTATAACAACACTGAAAAAAGTGATTTATGCCCGATCCTCACACTTATTACTGTCGCAGCATTCTCTTGGTCACGCAATCAAAATTTGGATGCTTGGCAACCTGCATATCTTTAAGACAGTTGCATCATCTCAGGGGGTCATGTGATGACCATCTGCAACCTTCTCAACTGGTATCTGATCAGCAAAGTCATTTGGGGAAGCTGGATTAAATTAAAGACTGTATTATTCACTTTACAACTGCAGTGATACAACTTAACAATCAGGGGAAAAGGGTCATAAAATCAGATGGAACTCACAACAACCGCCTTGCTTAGCAACATAAATTCTGGTCCCCAATTGTGGTCCTATGTTGTGGACATACCGTAGAACAACTTCTTCCATAATCTCAATTTTATGTTCATGTTAACGCATTCCAAGTTAACATTATGGACTATGAAAATCCTTAAGTAATCATTTGAATAATATTTCAGCATTCAATTCCAAGTTTTTGGTTACGTATAGTTCAAATAGAGTGAAACCGTACATTTAACTCTGTAAAGTAACAGGAGCATGGAGTGGAACATTAGTGAAAAATGTCATGTGTGAATATTTGCAGAACCTATGTCTTGAGTGGGGTGCGATGGCTCAATGGTTAAGATGCTGAGTGTGTCAGCTGGAAAGCCAACAGCCCCGGTTTGAGAACAAAGTGCCCTGTGATGGGGTGAACTCCTTGCTTGCCCCACCTCTTGTCAACCTAGCAGTTTGAAAGCATGCAAGTGCAAGTAGATAAATAGGTACCACTTTGTCGGGAAAAGTTATTGAATTCCATATTTTCATGCTGGCCACATGATGATGGAAATGTCTCTCAGCCAATGCAGGCTGAGAATCAGAGATGAGCACTGCCCCCTTGAGTCAGCCACGACTGGATAGGGGAAACCTTTAAACCTTTTCAAAATATATTTAGCTTGTGTATATGCACATGTGCATGCATCTTTGAGTTAATGTTGAATCCTGGTGACTGCCTGGAGAAGTCCCAGCAGGGTTTTATTGGCAGGATTCTCAGAAGTGAATTGCCACTGCATTCTTCCTAAAGCTGGAAGAGAGGGATAATGCTTAGTCACCTGAGGATTAGAAGTCACAGTCTCAGTTTCTAACCTCATGCCTTAAACCATTGTACCAAACTGGCTCGTTTAGCTTATACTGGGACTTCCATTTTGATTATAAGTATACTAGAACAGGGGTGTCAAACTCATGACGACACACTGTCGTCACATGATGTATCACAACATTTTTCCATTCTGTTAAATCGGGGGTGGGCGTGGCCAGCGTGTGACACATCCGGCCCACGGGCCATGAGTTTGACACCCCCGTACTAGAAGTAAGGCATTTCTGTCAATAAAATGAAAAACAGAAATTATTTATAAATTGTACTTTTTAATATTTCTATACAGAAAGAATAAACTGCAGAAAATATACCCCAACTGAGCTGAAAGGGGAAAGGGTAATTCTGGTAAACCTACAAAAAAAGAAAAGTCTTAGGTAAAGGAAAATAATTGAGAATGAAAAAAAATGCAATAATCAACGAACTAACAATCAGATCAAATATAGTTATATGTCAACGTTTTAAGGAGTTATCTTCATTATCTGCAGATTTATAAGTAAAAAATTGAAGTTTGAACAAAATCCTGCTGCTTTATATGTTAGCTAGATAAAAGCCCAGAATGCCCAGGTCAGTTAGAATAATGTTTAATAATAAAGTAGTACTATTTTGGAAAAGTGGAGGGGGATTGCCCCATATGCCTCTTCAAAGCTCTGAATTAATTATAGAATATAATTCTAGTTATAAATTTATTACGTATTTATTCATTTCAATAGCTTGTCAGTGTTACTTTGTTTTGCATCAATCTGTAAAATGTATAGAATAGCCTGAGACATAGAAAACATAGAAGACATTCATCTTTTTTTAAAAAAAAAGTGATAGGGAGATCCAGAAGTAGCCAATGAAATTATTTTGATTTAACTGGGGCAAAAATCTGTTTCAGCTATGGATTTTCCAGGATATCTTTGAACAAGCCAACTTCATTCTTTAGTGGTGTAAGAATGTACTAAGAAGGAATAAGCTACAATTTAATACTATGCTAGCCGTCTGAAAATTTCCAGACTTTTCTTCCTACAGAAGAGTTTTTGTACTTTGCTCTCATGCATTTCTTTTTATGGTATTTTGCAACCTGGTTTTTGAGGGGTTTGGCAAAAAATGCTGCCACTGTAATCTCACCGTTTCCCTACTCTTTGCAGCCCAGCCATGCTGACTGCCCTCCTTTTCATCTAGAAAAATTTTGTGGAAGGAGCTCTTATCTTTTCTTTGGAACTTCTTTGGTGTGGAGAAGTGGTGGGTTCCTACCGGTGCTGTGCGGGATGCCGCACCGGTAGGAGCCCGGCGATGACATCATTTTTAGGCACTTTTTTCCGGCTTCTCTGCATCCTGTGCTGTCAGAAAAAAAGCCCTCCCACCAGCCCTTGTTTCAATACTGACCTTTATTCTTCCTCCGAAGCACAGCTGAGAAGCTCCTCAGCTGTGTTTCGGCTTGCAATGTCGTCCTAAGCATGCACAGAAGTGAAATCGCCCGATGGAACACGAGTTTACTTCTGCGCATGCTCGCGATGTGCACCGGTAGCAAAAATAACCGGAACCCTCAGCTGGTGTGGAGGTTGAGAGGGAGGCACCTGTTACTGTTTGATCCTTTATTTACAGTCTGAAATGTGAATCATTTTAGGTGCAACACAATGTAGACAGCTAAAATATCTTCCATTTCAAAATTCTTCTAAAACCAGCTTGATCGTAGCTTTACTTTAGGAAGCCGTGTTGAAGCTTCTCTAGAAAGAGGACCCTCAGCAAAAGGTTGGGGAGAGCATTTGAGGCACAGAGATACACATACAAATGCAAGAGAGAAGATACAGTGAAAGAAAGAATAATTACTTATCCTTTGGCAATCTCAGAGTAAGTGCCAGGATCTTACACCCACTCCAGGATAATGTAAACAAGGTTGTCTTCTTCTTTATCAAAAAGAGGGAGAAATAATTTAAAGCTATTTTCCCCATAAAAATGAATGAAGATCATTAAAAAAAAGTCAGAAGAAAATTTCAGCACAGCATAGCATCACATGGTATGGCATGGCATAGCGTAACTTTTATTTATAGAGCTCTGGATTTGGCTGAAGCTTGAAATGCATTATATGCATGCAATGATAAAGAGCAACATTTCTTCTAGAACATTAGCATAGCGTCAATCTCCTACCTACCTATCTGATGAGAATCTTTTTTTTCCCCAAGTCCCTAAACAGAAATTTGGGGATGCAAAACCTTGTTATAAATTCATCTCACAACAGAGAGTAGGCTAAACTTGGCCATTGGTAATGGTATTAGTAGATATGAATCTATACAAGTCAAGCAATATGTCTTCCAATGGATGGCCATTCTCTTCCTGTAAACTGGGGTGTGTACTCAACCTGCAAAGAAACCTGTGGTACAAATCCAGCCTTTTAAAAGGCTTTCCATTGACTCTGCGCCTCATCTTTTGGATTTCTGAAAATGATGCTTTGTGATTTCCATGTGAAAGACAAGCCATTCAAATAACTTCATGAAAAGCGGGAAGGGAGTCTTAATTTCCTGAGTTTCAACAGATGTCATACTTAATTGGTTGCAAAATAAACCAGAGACACAGTCAGCTGGTTTGCCTAGTTTCAGCTGTGCAGACACTTTCCAACATGTGCATTCACCTCCTGTTTTCCGATAAAGGGCTGGGTGGTGTGAGAATCAAACTTCCCCAAAGGTGCAAAGCAATATGCATACTGCACGGAGTGTTTGGGGTTCTATTAAAGAAGACGCAAGCTGACAGCTGAGAATGCAATTAAAAATATAACAAAGTAACCTCAAAATATTATTTGGAAGGAAAATATTATGGCTGGTTTTCCACCACGTTTTATTTGGGGCATTTCCTTAATACTCACTAAAGTATTCCAGGTTTTACATCTATAGCATTTGGTGTTACCAATTTTTCCACCCACCTGCTATGTTTTATTCTATATTCCAGATTATTCATATGTAAAATTATTTCAATATAATTCATGCTGTGTCATCCATAAACTTCCCCTGGTCAGAAGTCACAGTCTATGGCACTGTAAAAATACAGGCCAGGAAGATATGAACAGGCTCAAGGGTTGTTTTTTTAATCAGGTCAGTTACAATAAAGATAAGTTATTATGCTTTGTGTACTGCCATTCTACTTCTTAAAATTTAGAGGCCCAGATTTGTCTTGGTGAAAGGCAACTATTGATGCAAAATACTCCTGCTCTCTTACTAGACATGAAAAAGTTCGGTTAAAGCTCCTGAACTATAAATAAAAATTGACTTTGATATGCTGTTTTCCAATGTTTTATTTTATTTATTTATTTATTTTAGTGTTCTTATATGCCGCCCTACTCCCTGGGGACTCAGGGCGGCGTTGCTCAATGTTCAAATATCACTGTTACAAACCATGCCTCAGTCTTGTAAATTTGTTGTTGTTGTTATTGTTATTATTGTTATTATTGTTATTATTATTATTATTATTATTATTATTATTATTATTATTATTATTATTATTATTATTATTATTATTATTATTATTATTATTATTATTATTCCTGTTGCCAATGGTGGCTGAAGCAACACTGACTCATTGAGGCTAATTCATAAATTGATGGGATGATCTGAATCCAGATCTTGGTATGTGGCTTTGTGTTTTACCCCCTTTTCTACCCCAGTTTTTAAAACATTTGTACTTACAACATGAGCAAGGTCAAAAGAGCTTCATTCACCTGTGACAACCAAACTGAGCACTGTTCCTCCCTTCAGCTGAGAAAAGAAATCAGGTCTCAAGTGTGACAGGAAAGAGCTTTAATCCCCAGAAAAAATCAAATTCCCCAAATGCATTGGAGAATAATCTATTCCTGAAGATGGAATTAAAATACACACACAATACCCAGGAAATTCCTTACACTTAAGTCCAGGTTTGCTAATGCACAGGGATGCTTTTTAACTGGTCTGACTTGGCAGATGACCTCTCTTGTTTGTTCATATGTGTTTTCCAAAATATAAAAGTGAAATAGAGTCCCAAAGGCACTGTACTTGAAAGGTTATGAGAGTTAGAGATTTTAACCATGCCTGCCAAATCAGCAGATGGCTTGTGATTATAATTATATGCATCAATAAAACGAATAATCTTACAAAATTTGAATTTCTACTAAAGTAAGGGATTTAATAAGCAGATGCAACAGAATGCATTTTCTTTAACCCTTTTTGTTAAGAGTGACAGCTCACATACAGAACCCAACAAGTTTTGCTTAAGCAACTTGTTAAGTTAAACATTATGTATTTTGTTTCTATAGCATGAGTGATCTTTGGCCAGATAATTATTTTGCTTTCACTCAACATACTACCCTGTTATCTTTGCTTCCAAATATCATTTATAGAAAAGTCATGATCCTTTGACAAAAGCTGATAAACATAACAGATCCTTATTGAAAAAGGATTCCCAAACAAAAGATTGTTTGGGAATTTCATCCAATAGACTTTGGATCTGAAAGTATCTTGTTACTTCTACTGAATTTTAAATGTTTTTAAGGTCTGCATACAAAAATAATAAGTGCTACTATCTCTTTTAAAAAAACATTCATTGCATGTCTACAATTGGATATATAAGGTTTAGTTGATAATATAAAACTTAAATATAGCACAATAAATTGGCAGGCACAATTATAAAGTGTCTGTCCAAATCTAAACTAACGAGGAGTACATTTTTATACAATCCATATGCATAGCTTGAGAGTAAACAGTGAAATCCAGTAGGCTTACTTTTAAACAAATATATTTAGGATCAGGCTGCATGAGACAAATGTAAAGGAGCACATTAAGTTTAAATTGCTGGGCTGTTTTTACGAGCACAAAATAGAAAAAGAGCAATTTTGTTTGCAAATGGATTTATATCTTCATGCTATAATTAAGGGACAAGAAAATGTCATTGAAGAACAATTTGGTTCAGCACGATGAAAACATAGTCTCCTTTGGAGATAAGTCCTATTTAATGTTTGATTGCATTTGGACATTGTAAATATCACTTACTGGCTACAGAAGCAGTTTTTGAGCACTGTTTTATTCAGCATCATACAGCTGATATTGATAGGGCTAAGAATTTTTTGACCATTACTTTTTTTTGCCATTGAGAATAAACAAAACCAGTTTTTGATACTATGTAAATCTTTGTTTTACAAGGTTGATACTAATATTGCTTTTGGAAATATTAACATTTCATTTTGCAATTCAACTGCTTCATGTACAACCAAAGAATGATGTTTTCAATAGAAATTGAGTGAATGTCATCCTTCCAAATCAGATATTATATGGGTAAATATGTTCCTTTGAAAACTGAATATTGATAATAACGCTAAGTAGTTTTCAGGATAAAATATTTCAATAACTTAAAAGAACATAAAATCACTTTTAGGAGGATTCTGTGATAGAATAGTACAGCTTCAAATCTCACTTCAACTGAAAATAGCTTTGACAAATGCAATTATGATTTGACGGAAAAAGGATATAGAGGAATGCTTAGATACATCATTTCAATTAGTTTTCTTACAGCAAACTTAAGCACCCCGAATATTCCATGAAGCTTAGGATCCTTGCATATCTTGTTTTTGCTAGAAAGTTTTCTGTCAAGATATTGTTGGTTTCTTGTGTAAGTGAGTGAGTGAGCGGGTGAGTGAGAGAACAGTCATACTGGCAAAAAATTAACTTTTGACAGGTTTTACACATAAGCCAAAATTTATGAACCCCCCCTCCCCTACACACAAACAAGCATAGTAGGAACAAACCTTAAAACAACTCAATCTATCTTGATTCCTCTCTTCCTAAGATATCTCTAAGACTCTCTCATTACCTGTTCTCTCCCTTGGACTTATTTTATTTTTTATTTGAGTGACAAATGGAACCTAACTTTATATTTTGTAAGCAATCTAAGCTTTTCTCATTAAAACATTTTTTTAAAAGTTACCATACAGTTAACATTCTATGGTTAACACAAGTCTTGACTTGCAAAGTTTGCGTTATTCTATCAAGATACTTGGATTTCAACCACTGCTGCATTTATGTTGTGAGCCTGTAAATTGAAACTGTTGGTTAAAACTCTTAAAAAGTTAAGAAGGAGCTTCATTCTGCACCATGCCATGTTTCAGTTATAAAATGATAAACTTTTTGAAGGCTGCAGGGTCTACTTCTAATGATATTTTTGAGTTACAGATCTACTCATGAAAAACATGGGAGGAATTAAGCAAATATTAGATATTTGAAATGTTCTTCAATAGTCTGGTGGCTATATAGAGAGATATAATGCCCAGGAAAATTGTGTAGCCATAGTTTTTTATGAATACATTGCAAAATGTTCAGTTAGATCTTGAACCTGACATGTGGTCATTTTGTAGGTTTGTAGACTTAACAAATACATGTTTTCCATTACAATTGTCTAAACAATCACTTGATGCTACTCTGAAATTTTTCTATGAGAAATTACAATTGTAGGCAAGATTTTAACTTACTGAAGAAAAATGAACCGTAAAAACATAAATTAGAAATGTTTCAGCTTAAAGCTCTAGCTGCAATGACATGCTTTCCTGAGAAATATAATGTGATTTGTAGATAGACTTGCTCGAATGCAACATTATTTTTTTCACTATATTTTACTTTTGTAGCAGTTAACAGTTTTGTAGAATTAAACAAACATATGTGTTACTAGGTTACAAACACTCAGGAACATATGGTACAATTGTAATTACTAACTTGAACTTGACACACTTCTAATTCAGCTTTCCTAGCAGAAGAAATTGAAGGTGTAAAGAACAGTTGTAGATGAATAACCTGGTACACAACATGCACATATTGCTATTCATTCTACTCACAATTTAACTTTTAAGCATTCATAAAAGGGATCTGAATTTCAGCATCTGCTTTATAATGAAGGTACTCTCAAATAATATTAATTCTGTGCTTGTGGTTTTCTACCCACGTTAATATTTTCACTGATTGCAGTATGCTTTGATTTGCAGTTTTATGTTGCAATAATAAGCCTCTTTTCTGTTCAAATTTGATATATCAAATTTGTGATGTTTGCCTTCAAATAAATGTGTTCAGCTAGGTAGAAAACTTTCAATAAGCCTTTTATAAATACTTGCATATATAACTTACAGAGGTTTGTTAATTACCTCAGAATGCTTGCTTTCCAAAATACAGTAACTAAATATAAAAGAGACTATACCAGCATGGTAATGCAAAAACGCTGCATTTGAAATTTTAACTTTTAGTCAAAGGCAAATAATATAATTATTTTTATCAACAGAGACATTCAAATGCATATCTTACACATTTGTAATTGATGTTCACTTTTCATCTATTACTTTGGTTTTGAAGATAAGAGCAGAAGAAAGTGTTTCAGGTAGCAAGACTTTCCTACAACTTCCTGTTGCCATTTTTCCCTCAGAATATGAACAGCAAGATAACATATATATATCCTTTGATCTCCTAAACTTAGTAATTGCTACTTCAACAACAAAATCATACACGTTTGATTAGCTGCCATTTTTACACTTTTACAGATTTTATGACTGTAATCAAAAGTACTTTACATTCTTCTTTTATTTTTTAACTAAAGTATGGAGACTTTGACTTTGATGTAATGCTATGGCTTCTATCTGAAATATTATTTTATGAAAACATCATTTCCAATGCCATTTTTCTTAAGCACTTGGCAAGTTGATGGAAATGTGAAATTAATCCACAGTTATGATTGTTCTATAGCTTCAAGCACTTTCAGTTCTGCAGAGAACTATAAAAGAGTAGGTTCCTGCAAAGTTGACCATATAGGATGAAGAAACAGCAGAGGTAGCACTTATTAGATTCAGATATGACAAAAGAATGCATTTCTCCCCACTACCACCTCTTAAGTCCCCCACAACATTAAGTTCACTGAGCATCCCATCTTTCCACTTTACTTTAGAAATTCAAAACTTTTGTGAAGATGACAAAGAGAGGAAAAAGCACCATGTCTTTTTTTTAAAATTCCCTATACTGGAGTGGCACAAAAGCTTTCCTTGCATTATGACCTACTTGTCCAGAAATGGACTTCCAAGCCTATGCTTAGGCTAAAATTTGCTCTACTTTCTCCCCAGGGCATAATTGTCAGACTGACTTACCGTGTGCCTTTTAGCCTTTGTTCTGTCTCTCGCGCTGACATCAGGGAAGCAGTGATGTAGAATAACGCAGGGGTGGGCTAGGTTAGTCCAGTGTTTGTGTCGTTGTGTGGTGTGCAGGGACACTCTGTGATACTCTAGTGAGCTGCTAAGCTTTTTTTGTAGGCTTTGTGTCATTTACTTAACGACCAATCTCATTAGCTGCCAGGGTACAATGGGCTGATGCATTTTCTATGTACATACTCCACACGCTGACCCTCAAGGTTGCCGAAGGTCTATTTAATCAGTCAGATGCTGAATATATTTGCAGTAAATCACTAAAAAAAAAGACTACAGAGGTATCTCATGAAGCTTTAATGTTTCTTGGGAGCTTGTTGAAGGGAAGAGGCATGAGATTTAAACATAGACAATGGGGCAGAATGGAATGGGACAGTAGGAAAGCTTTGCACCGGTGACCTTTAATAATTGTCACAACTTTGTCACCTAGATCATGAACATTTGTGAATGTTAATTTCTGCATACAGATCATGCTTCAGTGTAATTAGATTTTCATCCTGAAATCCCTTTAAACAAATGAAACAAAATAAGATTGAATCTTTTCCCCCCACACACACAGGTGGGCAAAGGTGGGCTTTGCCCCTCATTCCATGCACCCTCAGAGCTGGCATTCATGAATCTCTGCTCTCTCTTCAGTTACAAGCCACAAACCCTTTTAACTCCTATGAAGAATGGCATGCTCAAAACCCCACTGAATGACGACAGCTGTCCATAAGTATCAGGGAGAGTTCTATTGTCCAACTTGTCCCTAGATAAAATGAATACTTTACAGCAGAGGCTGTTCAGCTTGGCTAAAGAGTATGGGGATAAGGGGAGGAGGTCACTGGAGATTTCGCTCACTAATTTAATCTGGGAAAAGGACAGGCACTGCATCTCACTTGAACAGACTGGCGGCAATCTGGGCACTCACAGAACTATCTCCTTTTGCCTGTGCTCTATTTATTCCTTATCTCTGTTTACCAACCGCTAGGTCCCTTTCATTCACACCATGAGGCCGTTCTCCTACTATCAGTCAGCAGCTGACACTGTAGAAGAGCCTCAAAGGCAAAAAAAAAAAAAGAAGAAAAAGAAGGGGGGGTCAAAACTAAACCAAAGCTGTATAAACAATGAAGCAGCAGAAGTAAATGCATAAATCCTAATTCTTAACCCAACCCACAGGGTGTGAACAGAACCTTTATAGTAAATCCAGCAAGCCCAGCGTAATGAGCTATGGGCTAGAGAGGAAACATGGATAGCCAAATATCATCCATGAGATCATCATCTCAGGAAGAAAGACAAATGCACACATTTTATATGCTCAGCATGGCATGTATGGTAATTGCTTTACTGTTTAAACTTTATCACTCAATATGCTCATCAGGCAGAAATGAGTCAGATTCGCCTAGCAATGCCTGGTTTAAAAGTTAAGGAGTTTTTCTTAAAGACTATCAAACTTTTGATAAATGTTTCATTCATTGCTGGATTTTAAGTACAGACATATCAGAAGATAGACAGGAATGATATGCTCATTTCTATAGTACTGTAACATTTCTATAGCACTGTACAGTATTAAGCATTAAGTCAGATTTCCCAAAGAAATGCTCTCCAGAGGTTTGGAATTCAATAACCTTTGCACCCAGGACAGCATTGCCAGTGGTTGTTCTAAGTGATCTAGTCAAATAATTCTAGCAAACAAATAAGCAAAAACTCATGTGACTTCCACATATAACTCTTTTAAAACTTTAGTGGATGTGAAAGAAGGTGGGTCAAAGTGTAGGAAAGAAATATTTCCTCCCACTTTCCTCTCTGTGCACAAGACAAAAATATATATGCCTTCCTTCAGGAATACATCTGACTCTTGAATTTTGAATTTATGTATTCAGATTTAATTCTCAATTGTAAATTCAGTTCACTTTAACCAAACATAGACAGCTGCTTAAATTGTTTTACTGTTAGGGAAAGGAAACCAAATATATTTATTTACTCATTTAATATAAGCCAGAGAGTAGTTTCCCAGACAGAAGTTTCAAAGTTGTGTAGAATAAAGTTGTAGCACAAGAAAATGGGAGGTGTGGCTGAAACTATTACCTGGTACATATGAAAATAACTCGTCTGCTTTTTTTAAAAAATGAAAGTAATAGATTATATCATTCAAAACATTTGAGATACATTTTAAGGATTGTTGGAAAAATAGTGACAGAAATATTGATCATTATCAAAGATGATCTATTATGACAAATTTCAGATTTGATTTCCACCTATATGTATTATGAGCAATGAAGTCTTTAGTACTTGGATCCTTTTTTTCCAAATGAATTAATGAATTAAATTTATCCTTTCACCAGCTGCTAGGCAGCAGATGGAACCATTTCTGAAGCCTTGTTGAATTCTGTCCATAAAACTCATTTCCTAGGATTAGCAGTCCAAAGTTTCTTTTAATGTTTATACACCGCTTGGGATTTTAAATTTCATGATGCTAAACCTTTAGCTTAATAATGATTTCTCTCTTGAAGTTTGATATCAAAAAAAACCTAACAACAGTCTTCTCAAAACAAGGTAGGCCATAGAAAAGTTGAATTCATTTAAACAGCAAGCAGGTAAAGCAAAGGGGGAAGTTGCTTACATTATCTGAGTGCCATAAAAATGTCATATGATCAAATATAAATGCCGATTGGAAGATTTGCAGGAACAATTAAATTACATTAGCAAACATACACAGAAAAGCAGGTTTTGAACTCTCTCATATTACCTCTGGCTAGAAAAATTATGATGATCTCAAATCCAAAATATAACCGTGCTTTCCAGATCAAAACTTCTTAAATGTTAGTAAGTCTGTGTATTTTATTTCTGACTGATATAAAACTGGAGATATTTTATGTATGTTGTTTGTGACTTTTAGCCTGTAACAATAACACATGAAGCTTCAGTGTATTCATTTAAATAGATATGTTTGAAAACTAAAAGTTTTTAGGCAGATATTATTTGGAATGGTAGCAGCACAGACAAGCAGTGAATATAAAAAAGTTTGTTGGGTAATACAGTCTTAAAAACAATTATTGAGAAAAAGAACCATGGACAGCTCCACACATTTGCTCCCCCCCCCCCCATTGCTAAGTTTCATACAGCACTGAATAAGTGGAAAAAGTTTTACTAT
>JALIGW010000003.1:163968535-164051035 GCA_023053685.1 Diadophis punctatus similis
ATAATGTATACTTGGGCTAAGTTGAGGATACAAAAAGACACAGACAAACACAATATGAGTTTTAGTAGAACATGGATATTAAGACATTAATGTCACTGGTGGTTTCAGCAGCATGGTCATACTAATGGAGCTTTAGTCATTTCTATTCATCTGTCTTCCTAAAAGTGTCTAAAATGTCATCCGCCTTCTAAATTAATAACATTGCAAATTTTTATAAAAAGAAAAAAGGAAGGAAAAACCCCTTTCCTGCCAAAATTTAATCCAAAAGTTATCTCTCCTTTATGGACCCATGTTTGCAACTTACTGAAATTTCTTGGTCTGTACCAGGGGCGGGTTCCTAATTTTTTTACTACCACTCTGTGGGCGTGGCGTATTTTGTGGGTGTGGCTTGCCAGCCATGTGACCAGGTGGGCATGGCTTGCCGGCCATGTGACTGGGTGGGCGTGGCTTCTCGGACTGCTAAAGGGAGGGGAACTGAGATAGGTCCTGCCGCCCATTCCCCCTCCCCTCAGCAGCTCGAGAAGCCTCAAACGTGCAAAAATGCCTGGGATCATCACCGCACGTTCGTGGCTTCTCGGCCTGCTGAAGGGAGGGGAATGGAGATAGCTCCTGCTGCCCGTTCTTTCAGCATCTCACGCGCTCCCTCAGCCATCCTCCCCTGCTTGGACTCACTGTGGGGTAGGAAGGCAGCACATGCGCAGTGCCGGAAGCTCGGCTTCTGGGCATGCACAGAAGAAAATTTAAAAAAAAAATTTAAAAAATATTTTTTTTAATGGTGCCGCCCAAGCACCGGCAACCGACTGCACTGGTACTGTGACGTCACCAGCGGGCCGCTACCGGTGCTATAGAGTGGACCGCACCGGTAGGAACCCACCACTGGTCTGTACAGTAAAATGTAGCTAGATACCTCTCCAAAAATTTCCACATTATTTCACAATAAGCAATGGAAGCTCTTTCTAATTCTAAATGTACAGTTTTGATCCATAAAATTCACGTGAAAGGCCACTATATTTCTACATGCCTTCTACATCTCTGGAAAGAAGGAGCTGCTTGAAAAATATATGTTAGGTGCAGTGGAGGGTTCTCAAAATTTTTACTACCACTCTGTGGGCGTGGCTTATTTTGTGGGTGTGGCTTGATGGTCATGTGACTGGGTGGGAGTGGCTTGCCGACCATGTGACCAGGTGGGAGTGGCTTTGCGGTCATGTGACCGGGTGGGAGTGGCTTGCCGACCATGTGACCGGGTGGGGGTTACTTGATCATGTGACTGGGTGGTCATGTGACTGGGTGGGCGTGGCCAACTTGACGTCACTCACGTCAAGGGTTAGGGTTAGGGTGCCCGGCCTCTCCTCACCTCAAAGGCCTCAATGAGATACAATTTCCCTATCTATTTACTACTACTGAACATCCAAAATATACTATTTAATCCTATGTAATGTGTACATACAGTACATATTACACACAGGCACACAAAAATATACATTATCTACTATATATACTGTATGTGTATGTACACACACACACACACACACACATCTCTTCTAAAACTATACACATTCAACCTCACCTACTGCTTTTGGAAAAACACACCCAGAGTCCACTTTAACTTTTTAAAAATCAAGGAAATTTCTTTCAAAGTTTAGCTACACTTTGATTTATGAAGGATCTGGATATTTTTGTTGCATTTTCTGTACCATTTCCTGGAATTCTTTTATTTAAAAATCCAGATTTTCATCAAATGTTTATCTCTGTGGAAAACTGTAACTTATGCTACACAATGTTGATAGATTCTTGGAGAGGAGGCATCACTCTCCCATTCTCTATGGATGGTATGGATATGACAGGATTTTGGAGAACCTTCCTGCTAGCAAATGTGCTGCTTTTTGCAGTGAGAACAGAGATCACAATGAAGTATCAGAAAACAAGTTAGTATTTCTCTGCCCTGCAGATCTCTTGTTCCGATGTCCAGAAAGTATTATTTCACTTGTATGTTGGATGGGGATCTTTGAGACCAGAGATATAGGAATAGGAATTATATGCTTCTTTTTGCAAGATGCATTATTTACAAAAAAATAAAGCTATAACAATAACAAGTATGCCTCTAGAGCAGTGATGGCGAACCTTTTTTTCCTCAGGTGCCGAAATAGTGTGTGTGCGCACTATCGCACGTGCGTGCGTGCCCACACCCATAATTCAAAGCCCCTCACTTGCCCCACCCCGCTGCGCATGCTTGTGCGACCCCCCCCACTCCCCCATTTTCTGACTTCCAGTGGGCCCGGTAGGCCCCTTTTTCGCCCTCCCCAGGCTCCAGAAGCTTTCTTGGAGCTTGGGGAGGGCGAAAACGCTCCCCCGCCACCCTGGAGGCCCTATGGAGGCCAAAATCACCCTCCCAGAGCCTCCGCGTGAGCCAAAAATCAGCCGGCGGGCACGCACATGCGCACTTGAGCTGAGCTAGGGCAACGGCTCGTGTGCCGGCAGATATGGCTCCGCGTGCCACCTGTGGCACCCGTGCCATAGGTTCGCCATCACTGCTCTAGAGTAATTCCTTGGTTTAACAGACCCTTAGTTTAGTGACTTCAGATGCAGCAGACAAAATCAGCCTATGGAATTTATGCTTCTGCATAAAAATCCCTTATACCATTGGCTAAAAATGAAAAATTAACTTAAGAAAAATCCCACTTACCATTTGAATTTAACAGACATTTTGTTTTAACAGATGCCTCTTCTCCCCATTAGTCCGTTAAACTGATATCTTACTACAACTTCCATAATTAGATTGGTTATGTTAATACAGTCATAATTAATAATATTCACGCTTCTCACTCAGTAAAAATAAAAAATAAAAATACTTTGCATTTACATCATAGTAAATGCAGGAATCATTGTAGAATTTTCCCATATTTATTAGAACCAGGTATTTTGAAATTTCCAGTGGAGCCTTTTTATAATGGACATCATCCTTTAATCTATTTTGTTCAAATATTAGTAGAAAAAATAGCTATGATAAAAAAATATGTGCACACATATAAATATGTACGGCTACACACAAGCACCAAATCAAAAAGTTGTGAAACTAGAATTTCAATGTTAGATAAAAGTATTGCCAGTCCAAACAGCAAATACCACTAATATTTAGAAGACCCATTGGCAACAAAGAATCTCTGTGGCAAGACAGTGCAAAACAGGGTTGGATGTGCCAGATAGCCTGTCTGCGTTCTGCCAGATTGCCTTGGGCCACTGGTCAAGAAAGAAGAAGATGGACACAGCTGGTTTTGGTCACATACAACACCTTGCTTCTTTGTGGTTTTCTCTCCACTTGGAGCTGAAAGTCTCCCCCCTTCAACCCATATGGCCAGTTGTGCTCCCTAAAAGAAACAATTGCACCCCCCATTGCCAGCCTTCCTTCCTTCCTTTTCTTTCTTGTCTCTCTCACTCTCCCTTCCTTCCTTCCTTTTCTCTTTCTCTCTTCCTTTTCTCTTTCTCTCTTTCTTTCTTTCTTTCTTTCTCTTTCTTTCTTCTTTCTTTCTCTCTCTCTCTTTCTTTCTTTTTCTTTTTCTTTCTCTCTTCTCGGTGGCGGGAGAAGGAAGAAAGGAAAAAAGTGCTCTGGGAGAGCGGGCGGCCCAGCCCAGGGGCAGCACTGCCGCCCCTCTTGCCTTTCTGGCTTCGGCTCTGGGACCTTCGTAGGCTGGGCAGGATTGGGGCGAGCACCTACGGAGCTCCACCAGCCTCAGACTCTGGGGCTGGCGGGGCAGGGAGACAGTGATGCTGCTTGGAGAACCGGCAGATAGGCGTGCCGGGCAGTCTCCAAGCCTCACCAGGAAGGTAATCCGAGTGTCAGCCGGGCACATGAGTGCTCCCACCCACCCCTCGCTCCTACCGTCTCCCAGGAAGTGGCCGCGGACAGATCTGGGCAGGGCGGAGCCGCCGGTGGAGCGCTCGGCGAGGAAGGGTGAGTGGGGGGAGGGCGGGCGGCCCGTCCTGTCCCAGCAGCGGCGCATCTCCCAGGAAGTGGCCGCGGACAGATCTGGGCAGGGCGGAGCCGCCGGTGGAGCGCTCGGCGAGGAAGGGTGAGTGGTGGGAGGGCGGGCGGCCCGTCCTGTCCCAGCAGCGGCGCATCTCCCAGGAAGTGGCAGCGGACAGATCTGGGCAGGGTTATTCCTTCTTTCCTTCCTTCCTTCCATTTCTTTCTTGTCTCTCTCACTCTCCCTTCCTTCCTTCCTTCCTTCCTCTTTCTTTCTCTCTTTCTCTTTCTTTCTCGGGGAGGCTACCATAGGGAGATTCATTTGGAGGGACCTGGGTGGGGCAAGTCCCGCCTAATTCAACCCCCAGGGACTGCCTCACACACACCCATTGCCTGGCAAGCCTCCCTTCAGGCCTCTTACCCTGGCTCCTGTGGCAGCACTGCTTCTTCTCAGTGACTGGAGAGGGGGGGGTGGCGGTGGTTCTCCTCCATAATCCCGGCTGTGGGAAACGCACCCGGGCAGAGAGGGGACGCGCACATGGAGTGAGGTGAGGAGTGAGTGAGTGGGTGGAACAAATAAAAAATAAAGCCGAAAACAGGATGTAGACGCATGCACAGGGCCGGAAGCTCGGCTTCTGCACATGCTCAGAAGAAAAATAAAAAATAAAATAAAATAAAATAAATTTAAAAAAATAAAAAAAAGAATGTCAAAAACAAGATAGCAACCGCATGCACAGGGCCGGAAGCTCAGCTTCTGCACATGCTCAGAAGAAAAGAAAAAAAAAATAAAAAAAAACCCAGAAAAAAATTCAAAAAAAAGATGGCGGTGCCCAGGGACCTGTAACCAATTGTGACGTCACCAGCCGGTTGCTACCGGTGCGGTAGAGTGGACCGCACCGGTAGGAACCCACTACTGGTTAGGTGTTAAACCAATTTATCTTTATACTTAGTCCTTTTTGCACAGATAAGATTGAACATGGGATCCATGATAGTTCAGGGAGAAAATAAAAAATATATACAAGAAACAACATTAATCCTTCAATTTCAAAATGTGTACTTTGACTAATAGCAACTCTCTAGAATTTCAGAGTTGGACTCATTTCAGTTCTGTTTGGAAATTGTTGAATCCGAAACCTTCTGAATGCAAGGTTCTAACATCTAACACTGAGTTACAGCTCCGGTTTGCAAAACAAAAACAAAAAACAAAAAAAAAAGCTCTTGGTTCAATTTTTGCAAGAGGAGTGGTTTTATTTCTTTTTGTTATGATATTGTTAACATACATGCCAATGTTATAAATTCTCAGAATTCCTGAAAATAACTGATAGAAATAACAAAGGAATATTTGGAAGATCTGCTTTTCAAGAACTGATTTACACATTGTAAGAGAATTGATCATATGTTAAAAATTAGTACATAGCTTCTGTAACTGTTGAGTAGGTTTAAGAAGTCATTCATTCTTAAAATCGCCACACTTCATTGATTATACTGAAGGGGTATATTATAAGATTAGTATGAAAGAACTTTAAATTAGACCATCATAAGCAAGAAGAGGTGGCAACATTTGACGCAAAAGTATCATGCATTGGAATATGTGAGAATTACTGAAAAGAACAAAAAAATTAAATTTATACTAGACCAGTCACAAAATTCAAACATAGCCTGGGAGATGATAAAAGAGAATATTTATAGCTCAGGTTGGAAATCAGGGGTCCTTGCTGTTCTCTGAGCTTGGGTGCTTCCTTGCAAAAGTTTCATTATTCAAACCAGGTAACATAGCAATAGCAATAGCACTTACTTATATACCGCTTCATAGTGCTTTACAGCCCTCTCTAAGCGGTTTACAGAGTTCAGCATATTGCCCCCAACAATCTGGGTCCTCATTTTACCCACCTCGGAAGGATGGAAGGCTGAGTCAACCTTGAGCCGGTGAGATTTGAACAGCTGAACAGCTGAACTGCTGAACTGCAGTGCTGCTTTTAACCACTGCGCCACATCATCAGTGCTAGTAAGGTATGCTCTCAATGTATACTCTTTGTATTGTTACTTCTTGATTGTTGGTCTGATGTTAATCTTGCTGTTAATCTATGCTCATCTGGGTAGGATGGTGTTTTGACCTTTTTGTTCCTTTTTTAGCTCACTGTTTGTTTCTTTTGTACAATATGTACAATTTATGTCTATTGATGGTAAATTGGTCTGGGACACAGGCTTCCAGAAATTCCAGTGTTTTTGGACATGACTTGGTCTAGGATGGTTACAGTTTCCTAGTTGAAACAATAGTTACTGTAAGTGTATCCTTACATTGATAAAGAGTTTTCATCATGCCTTTTGATTGCTAGTTGGTATTCACGAATACATTCTACTAGTCTTCTCCCTGCTTGTCCCACATAGTGGCTGTTACACATCGTCACAGTGTAGATGATTCCTGTTTTTTCTTCTGGGACTGTTGGGTCTTTTATTTATTTATATTTATTTATTTTAGAAAATTTATATTGCCCCCTACTCGCACACGGTGACTCAAGGCGGCTTATACGGATATATAAACCTTATAAAAGAAATAAAAATAATAAAAAGAAGAAGAATAAAATAATAAAATAATAAATTAGTAGAATAATAACCCACCATGCCCCCATTCCAACAAACAACACACTTTCATACAAACCATTTAATGGGCTCCATCCCACTCTGGGTTTCCAGGGCCTATGACAGAACCACGTCTTCAGCCTGCTGAAAGAGTGTTAGAATGGGGGCCAGTCTAATGTCTGGGGGAATGATGTTCCAGAGACAGGGAGCCACATGGCTTCTGGGTCCCGCCAGTTGTATTTCCCTAGAGGATGGGACCCACAACATTCCTTGCCTCCCTGCTCTAGTGGGGTGGGTAGATGTGACTGGCAAGAGACAGTCCCTCAGAAAACCTGGTCCCAAGCCACGAAGGGTTTTAAGGTGACAACCAGCATCTTGAATTGCACCCGGAAACAAATCAGCAACCAATGCAATTCCCTCAGGAGAGGTGATACACATGCACAACGAGGTCTGCACAAAACCATGCAGGCTGCTGCATTTTGCGCCAACTGAAGCTTCTGGATGCTCTTCAGGGACAGCCCTACGTGGAGCACATATAAATAAATATTTTGATTTATTTAGGATGATTTGGAGGGCAGGTTTGTGTGCTATGTACATTCCATGTGGTTGTAATAATCTGTTGGCAGTTTCTGAGGTGTTTTTGATGTATGGCAATGTTATCCTTTTTGCAACGTGTTGGTTGTGCTACATATATTGGGTTGACTGGTCAGGCACTTTTTAATGAAGTTGCATGGATATCCATTTAATCGGAAGATGTTGTACAGCTGATCTGCTTCCTTTTTTCTGCTGTTCAGGATTGCCACAGTGTGTTTATGCTCATCTGAATAGAGTTCTTACACAGTTTCTCTTGTGAGAAGTTGGGTTATTGCTTTGGTATTGGAATACTTGGTTAGTGTGGGTGGTTTTTCGATACACTTATGTTTCTAGTTTAACATCATAGAGTCTCTGCTGATTAGGGTATCCAGGAAGGATAGTGAGTTGTTGTTTTCCTATTCCCTGATGAATTGTCTTTGTAAACCGCCTTGAGTCACCATGTGCGAGTAGGCGGTAATATAAATTTTCTAAATAAATAAATAAAATTGGATTTCTTTGAAAACCTTGTTGACGGTTTTGTGGGTATTCTTTAATTCATCCCTTTTTATTATGGTGAAGATGTCATTTACATAGCTGATCCATGTTTTGTGTTGTAGTTGTGGGATTGTTATTGATTCAGACATTGCATTATGACTTCTACTGTGAGTCCTGAACGCATGATCCCATAGGTGTACCTTTAATATGTTAATAAGTTTGTCCTTTGAATTGAAAGTATGTGGTTAGGCAGAGGTTAATAAGAATCATATTTCTGGATGTTTCAATCTACATGCACTTGGTTAAATCAGGTGTGCTGTGGAACAACGTTGTTATAGATTCTTTGGCTAATTCCAGGTCTACGGATGTGAAAAGGACTGTGACATCAAATGAGACCATGATTTCATCCTCATCTATAGACAAGTCTTTGGGTTGTTTTTTTTAAGGCACTGCAGTGGGGCATTGATGGAGTGTATGCTTTCTCTTGTGAGGTGCCCAAGCTTTTCTGTTAGTTCTTTTGCAATGTTGTAGGTAGGGGTCCCTGGTGATGATACAATAGGACGGAAAGATATGTCAGGCTTATGTATTTTGGAGCATCTGCAGAAGTGTGGGAGGCTGGGAGGAAAGGCTAAGAGATTATTATAGCACTAAAGGGAGCCTGGGAAATTATTAGAACCCTAAAGTCATATCATCAGTTCAATGTAATAAGTCACTTTAGACTCAGAGTTCCTAAATAAGAGTCAACACACTCTGTCTGTTGCATTCACAAAGCAACGAAACAATTGAGAACAGTCTTCCTTCCTTGCGTGCTAACAACCATAGAGGTTATCAACCTTTGTGGCCAAGGTCCATATAATATTGGGACTAGGGAAAGGGTGGACGCAAGAGCTTCATAAACTACGACCGACTACAACTGAGCACAAAATTGTCATTACTAAGGCAAGGCAGTTGCTAAGTAAGTTTTAATTAGCAATTGTGACCTTTTTGCCACAGTTGTTAAGTGAATCAGTGGAGCTGTTAAGTGAATCATGTAGTCATTAAGGAAATCTGGATTTCCCCATTTAGTTTGCTTGTCAGAAGCTGGCTGGGCAGGTTAGAAATTGTGATCACATGACCCTGGGACAGTGCAACTGTCATAAATACATGCCAGTTGCCAAGCACCTGAATTTTGGTCACATGACTGTCGGGATGCTGCAATTGTCGTAAGTGTAAAAACTTATCATAAATCTTTTTTTCAGTGCCATTGTAACTTCAAATGGTCACCAAATGAATAGTTGTAAGTCGAGGACTAACTGTATTGCAAAACAATTGAAGCTGTATCTTACCCTTAAGTAGAGATGAGGGCGTTTTAGTGATTTATTTTGTTTTTTAAAACTGTGTCCTGCTTATTTAAGGAGGAAATGTTTGATTTTCATACATTTCCCACTAATTTGTAACTACCACAATCAGACAAGTCATAGCTGTTTCCATTGTTGGGGTGAAGTTTTAGTTTCATATTCCAGTTCTCTTCCCTGGACATGGCATAATTTATAATCTTTTGCTCTAAAACATTTTTCAAAACTAGGAGCTTTTTCGGTTGACAATGCTCCTGAATAACAAGCAGAACAGTTCAACAAGAATAGTTTAGTTTAGTTTAGTTTATTTGTATTTATATGCCGCTCGGTCCGCGAGGACTCTGAGCGGCTCACAGGAATACAGGTAAAAATAAACATTAAAAACAGATTAAAAAACTATATAACAATTTTAAAAACCATTCAATCATCCAGTCACTACATGGGCCAACATCGATGGTTCATTGGCCCCAGGCTTGCTGAAAAAGCCAGGTCTTCACAGCTTTCCTGAAGGCCAATATGGTGGGGACAGTCCGGATCTCGGGGGGTAGTTGATTCCAAAGAGCCGGAGCAGCCACAGAGAAGGCCCTCACCCGCAGGCCCGCCATAGCAAGTTCAACAAAATAACAAGCAGAACAGCTCAATGGCTTCAAACAATGCATGAGTTCAGAGTGAAAGCAGACTACCAAGGTTGTATTTTTTAAACTATTATTTATTTATTTAAATTTAGGAGCCATGGTGGTGCAATGGTTAGAATGCAGTATTGCAGGCTAATTCACTGTTCACTGCCAGGAGTTCAATTTTGACCCGCTCAAGGTTGACTTATCCTTCCATCCTTCTGAGGTTGGTAAAATGAGGACCCAGATTGTTGGAGGCAATATGACGACTCTATAAACCACTTAGAAAGGGCTGTAAAGCACTGTGAAGCGGTATATAAGTCTAAGTACTATTACTATTACTATTTATTTATCTGTATTGGACAGCTAACTTCAATGGACCTTTGGTGGCATACAAAACTTTAAAAAGCGTAAAAAAAGTATTAAATCAAAATGATAGCCCAGACTAAACTCATTCAATAAACAAGAACATCAAAAATAAAATAGGGGCTATTGAAGACATAATAACTATCAACTCCAGACTTGGGACCAAAGCCAGACTTTCAAAACTTTCTGGAACCTCAGGAGAGAAGGCATCATCTTTATTTCCAGGGGCAGTGGTGGGTTTCTACCGGTATGGCCCACTCTACAGTACCGGTAGCGGCCAGCAGATGGCGCTATTTGAGCGTGGCTGCACTGGTGCCAAATTTTGGGGCTTTTTTGCTTCCATGCATGCGCAGAAGCAAAATCTCAGTGAAATTTCATGAAGGGATGTGTGCGCGTGTGCGATTTCGCCAAGATTTTGCTTCCGCACATGCGTGGAAGCAAAATCTCAGTGAAATCGTGCACGCGCGCACGTCCCCTTGCAAGATTTTGCCGATATTTTGCTTCCGCGCATGCACGGAAGCAAAAAAGCCCAAAAATTGGTGAGCGCACACATGAGCGCACACATGCACCAAACATGGTGTTGCACGCGCAGAGCTCCGGTAGCGAGGTAAGAGAGCAACCCGCCCCTGTCCAGGGGGATGCTATTTCAAAGGGTGGGAACCACAACAAGAAGACATTCTTCTTAGGTTGCACAAGATTTCAAGGTTTAATGAAGGGAACTTTGAGAATACCACTCTGCTGAAACATACTGGGTGAACAGAAACAAGTGGAGACAAGTGGTTTCTCCAATATCCATGCCCTACCCTATCATCCTCAAAATGCAGATTTTCTTGAAGTTAACTCAAGGTCTTTTCTAATAATTCTAGTCTTTGTGTTTAAGAAATTTACTGCAAGATTAATAGCTGAAGTCCAGAAATTGATGATGAGTTTTTATCTCATGTTACCAAGTTCCTGCAGCTGCTTGAACAGGTGGATAGAATCTACCAGGTGGCATTTTCCTGAGCGATTGCTGTTAGGGTCAGGGAAGTTGTCCTGAAGTTGTCCTGAATTTACCTTTTCCTTTATATTCTGGTGAAAATAATGAATAGTTTTACAATGCCTGCCTTGTATTTTTGCCCAGGCAAAGGTCATCCTGCATGAACAGGAGCAGTTTGTGGTCATTATCTCTAATGCTGATAAACTGCACATCATGCTTTTGTTATTTAACCCAATGCCTATGGCCACCATGTAGCCACAAGCTGAGTTTGGCTTCTCAAGCGTCCAACCCTCAAACATATTTCCTATATCCTCAGCCGCCAAATCAAATGACTTTGTGAGAACTAAGTCCAGTAACGTGATATGAAGAGCCCTGTCTTGCATTAGAAGCCTGTAGTACAGGATTTCCTAGTGTCCACTGTGACAAACTTCCAGGGAAGCTCATGGGGCAAGAAGGCAGACTGACAAAGGCAGTATTGTGGTGCCATATTGCAAGCTGCACCTCTTTGTATGTGCACTGTAATGTCACATCATGGACCAAAGGAATAATTTATGATGTGACACTACTTTTAACGTTCTGATCAAAGGAGAAAGCTCCTGTTGACACCTGTACAGACTTCTTAATAATTGCATTCATTCTCACTAGTGTGCATGATGGAGAGTGTAGTGGTAATCCCTTTAGACAGAAGTATGAAGCTTTAGGCTTGAAGCTTGACTGGATTGGCCTAAGAGAAATGCATGCTTCTGTAGTGTCCGTTGCCTGCACTGCTTCCTTCTTGAGGAAGGTGCCAAAGGTAGCCTAGGGGAGATTTGATGGAGGCAATCAGATGGGCATTTTGTTGTAGAACTGGTCATCCAAAGCTACCATCAATAACTTGCATCAACTTGCCTATCATATTTGCATGGTATCTCTGGATCACTTTGATCCTTGCCCTGAAAACAGAATTAATTAATTCAACTTCTGTACCCTATCTCATCCAAGTGATTCTGGGCTGGTTACAATTTTAAAACTATAAAAGAGTTTTAAAAGTTTTCTTTTTTTCACAGACCACTGTGCTCTGCTGTTAATAGCAAGGAAGCTTGCAAGTAGATGCTAAACAAGAAGCTTACAAGTAGTTGCTTTGTGTCTTTGACCCTACTAACCCATATCTTTCCGTGGATATAAATGACATAGCATGGATTTTCAAACTCAAGTCAGAAATTTTTCCATAATATGTTATCTAAGACCAGCAGTTTGCCCTGTTTTAAAGCGTTGAGTTGCCTGCTGGTTACTCCATGTCACCCCTAGCACTAGTTTTCACTGAAAGGAGAGATTCTTCTGCGTAGCTAAGTGAGGAGAACAGCCAAAATGGGCAAAGAAAGAACTACCCATTTTCACTAGTGCCAAAGGAAGAACTTCTTCCCAATGCTTATTTACACCATGTGAATGGCAACTCTCCTGCATGAGAAGGATCATATACATTACTATTACTATAAATCTTCTGTCAAACTATTCACTAAGGCTGCATTACTATTACTATAAATCTTCTCATCGTTCCTATCACCCATCTCCTCCCACTTATGACTGTATGACTGTAACTTGTTGCTTGTATCCTTACGATTCATATTGATTGTTTCCTAGTATGATTTGATTGCTTATTTGTACCCTATGACTATCATTAAGTGTTGTACCTTATGATTCTTGATGAATGTAGCTTTTCTTTTATGTAAACTGAGAGTATATGCACCGAACACAAATTCCTTGTGTGTCCAATCAAAATTCTAATCTAATCAAAAATTAAGCCTCTGGGCCATTTCCCCCATTCTTTACAGAAGATCCTGATCATATCTGCTCTCTGAATATCCCTTTATTTAGGCCTGTGTACTCCACCCATAGATCACTAGTTACGAAGAAGTAGTAAACAGGTGGCTACCTAGCCAAGTAAATGGCTAATGAGGCTTTCATCATCCACAAATCTCCAGTTTACATATAAACATTAATAACAGCTCAGTGTCCCCTCCTAGCACTGCTGGTCCTCTCTCTCTCTCTCTCTCTAAAGCAGTCTTGGATCCAATATGGTTCTTCACTGAGTCATATGCCCTTAAATATCTGTTCCTTTGCTCAAGCCCTCAGTTCTCTGATCAGCATTCTCAAAGAAGTAGAGTATATGCAAAATGATGCCACTCAAAACTGTTTTATTCCGCACTTGAAACAGAATTCTTAAGGGACATGGGTTGTTTTGATCTCAACTGTTTTGAATAGATTTATAAAACATTTCTAATTTATGCTTACTTTCTCCTTTTTTTCTGGTAAAAACAGAGGTTGACTAAATTATTTTAATTTGCTTTTCTCAAGACATTTTCTTTTCAAAAATATAATATAATATAGTATAGTATAGTATAGTATAGTATAGTATAGTATAGTATAGTATAGTATAGTATAGTATAGTATAGTATAGTATAACATAACACAACACAACACAACACAACACAACATAACATAATATAATAATATAAATGAGTGATTTTCACATCTTCTGAAGTAAAAACTCCAATGCCAAGAAACAGAGAAAACAGGATAGGGTTCCCTACAAACCTCAGAAAAGGTCTTGCGAATTTACAGGACCAACAATTCTATTTTTGTTTGTATCCTGCCTTTACTATTTTTACAAATAACTCAAGGTGGTGAACATATCCAACAAACCTTCTTCTTCCTATTTTCCCCATAATAATAACAATGTGAGGTGGACTGGGCTAAGAGAGAGTGACTGCCCAAGATCACCCAGTTGGCTTTCATGGCTAATGTGGAACTTCAACTCCAGAGGGACCTTTGCACAAGTTTGTCTTATGCACCAGTTGCGTCCTTTCTTGGACCGGGAGGCACTACTTACAGTCACTCACGCCCTTGTTACCTCACGTCTTGACTATTGCAATGCACTCTACATGGGCCTACCCTTGAAAAATGTTCGGAGACTGCAGCTAGTGCAGAATGCGGTGGCGCGTGTGGTGATGGGTGTCCCTAGATACACCCATGTGACACCCATCCTTCACGAACTGCACTGGCTGCCTATAGATCTCTGAGTGCAATTCAAGGTGTTGGTGATTACCTTTAAAGCCCTACATGGCTTAGGACCAGTTTACCTCCGAGACCGCCTTCTCTAACATACCTCCCTAAGACCGATTACAGCCCATAGAGTTGGTCTGCTGGTGGTCCCATCAGCCAAACAATATCGGCTGGCGGGCCCACGAATGAGGGCCTTCTCTGTGGCAGCACCGGCTCTCTGGAATACACTACCTCCCGAGATCCGCATTATTCCCACCCTGCCAGCCTTCAGAAAAGCAGTCAAAACATGGCTTTGTCGACAGGCCTGGGGCCAATGATTTTAATATAATATTGATCATTCTTGGCCCCATGAATGATTTATTGTATGGGTTTTTAAATTGTGGTTTTTAATATTATTAAATGTTTTAATATCTACTGTTTTTAATGGGTTTTTTTCATATTTGTTGTTGCATGTGAATTTTTATTGTTGTGAGCCGCCCAGAGTCTCTGTGGAGTGGGCGGCATACAAATGCAACTAATAAATAAATAAATAAATAAATAAACTCACAGAAGGAGAAATAGAAATCATCTCTCTTCCACTTATATGAATGAATGAAATGCTCTTTGAGCCTACCAGAATTGTGTTTGCAATGTTTTAGATCTTATGGTAGATTCAACTTTTCTGGCTTTTCACACTTGCTGAGGATCAGGCAAGACAGAAATAGTCAAACAAACAAATAAAAGAATGTGTCTATAGAAATGTATACAAAGAAAGAAGAAATCTAATTGAATGGTGTTAAATTATTAAACATAATTTACATCTGCTGAAAATAGCAAAACATGACTTACTATTCTTTAATAGCACTTATAGCAATAGCACTTAGACTTATATACCACTTATAGTGCTTTTACAGCCTTCTCTAAGCGGTTTACAGAGTTCAGCATATTGCCCCCAACAATCTGAATCCTCATTTTACCTACCTCGGAAGGATGGAAGGCTGAGTCAACCTTGAGCCAGTGAGATTAGAACTGCCGAACTGCAGCTAGTGGTCAGCTGAAGTAGCCTGCAGTACTGCACTCTAATCACTGCACCACCTCAGCTCTGTGCACCATTATCACCATAATGGTGATATCTACCTACCTTAAGGTGACCAGACGTCCCGATTTTGGCGGGACAGACCCGCTTTTTAATCATTTGTCCCGCGTCCCGCCCGCCCTCTTAAAAAGTCCCGATTTTTTAAAACAATGCCCGACTAGGGCATTCTTTCAAAAAATCGGCCTGCAGGCACTCGAGGACGGCCAGGTTGGGCCCAGCCGCAGGGGCAGCAGCAGCAGAGGCAGGCCCTCTCAAAATCGGGACATCTGGTCACCTTAGAGTAGTCCGGATCCGGAAGCCATGCCTGGAGAAAGAGGTCCTGGGGTTGCTGCAGCCCCGACAGAGATAGCGTGGCCAGCTGGTGCATCCGGGGCGGAGACGTACGATTCCCTCCTTCCTTCCCTCGCTCGCTCATTCTTCTTCCGGCCGCGCCGGGCTTGACCCGAGTTTGCGGTCTTGCAAAGGCGGCGGAGCGAACCCCGACTCCGGGAAGCGGCTGGGCGCGAAGCGAAAATAAAAGAGAAGCGGGGAGGCGAGGAAGGGAAAGCGGGCAGGGCTTCCACGGCCCTGGGAGGCGGGGTCGGGCTGGCTGGGTGGGTGGGAAGGATGGGCGAATCGGCAGGCCGGCATCCAACCGGTGCAGCCGGGAGACTTCTAGCCACCCTCTCCGGCCGCTGCAAAAAAAAAAAAAATGCACCGGCGGCTTTGCATGCATCGCTTCCCAGCCACCCCCCTCTTTGCAGAAACGGGGCTCGGGGGCGATGCCTGCTCCTGCAAAACGTTTGCACAACCGCCTTGCGAGGTCGGCCGGGCTTTGCAAAGGCGCCGGGTGTGTGTGGGGACACCATTGACGGGGGGGCAGGGCCGCCTGGACACCGCTGTCTTTTGCCCTCTGCGCATGCGCAGCGTTCTGCGCATGCATAGAGGGCAAAACTCAAATTGTGTCCCGCTTAAAAAAAAATATCTGGTCACTTTAACCTACCTACCTACCTACCTACCTACCTATCTATCTATCTATCATCTATCTATCATTTATCTATCATCTACATACATATACAACCACACACACGTACACACACACACCATTAGATATTACAACCGTGTGTGTGTGTGTGTGTGTGTGTGAGCAGTGGTGGGATTCATAATTTTTTACTACTGGTTCTGTGAACGTAGCTTGGTGGGCTTGGCATGGCATGGCTTGGTGGGCGTGGCTTGGTAGGGTGTGGCAGGGGAAAGATATTGTAAAATCTCCATTCCCACCCCACTCCAGAGGAAGGATACTGCAAAATCTTCATTCCCTCCTCACTCCAAGGGAAGGTTACTGCAAAATTCCCATTTCCTCCCGATCAGCTGGGACTCGGGAGGCAGAGAATAGATGGGGGCTGGGCCAGTCAGAGGTGGTATTTACTGGTTCTCCGAACTACTCAAAATTTCTGCTACTGGTTCCCCAGAACTGGTCAGAACCTGCTGAAACCCACCTCTCTCTCTGTGTGTGCATGAGAGAGAGAGAGAGAGAGAGGGAGAGAGAGAGAGAGAGAGAGAGAGAGAGAGAGAGAGAGAGAGAGAGAGAGAGAGAGAGAGAGAGAGAGAGAGAGAGAGAGAGAGAGAGAGAGCATGTGACCCAGGGATGTCATTTCTATCTTAATGCCCAGGGATTAAGATACAACTCAACCTTTATCGAGTTGTATCTTCTTAAGAAAACATTTAATAAGAATGTTTGCATACATTGTTCATATTACCAAGACAATTACAGCAAAGAGAACATAGTGAATCAGTAGTCTTACTGCATAGGTAATTGAAACCATATTGATTCTCAAAAAGAACCAGAAAGCATATATGAATGGCTGAAAGAATTGCAAAAATGCTGGTTAGATCAAGCTGACTTTGTACAAATTGTACAAATAGTATTTAAAATTAATTTTTACCTTGAAAATAATATGTGACATGTGAATCAGTGTTTTCTTTAAATTATAGAATTTAAAATTAGAATTTCCCAAGAGTTTCCTGATAATATTTTATTTCTCCAGGTTCAACTACCTCTCCATTCCACTCCACAGTCATATAAAATGACTGATAAACTTTCTTGGAGTTCCATAATTCCTTATGTTAATTTCTTTCCTGGGATACTGTATAAAAATAGGAACTGGGTTTTTTTTCTTCATCATTGTTTTCCCTTGGTTTAAACATTAACATTATAGCCAAAGTTTGTAAAAACAGACTTGTTGCTTCACTGCTTGTAACAGATCAATTCTTTTCAGAGTTCATAAAGAGTAACAATCGGTTGAATGCATTTACTACTAATATAAATTTCAGTCGGGTTTGATAATAACTTATTTCTTGACAAAGGTAGCCTTGGCTTAAAACAGTTCATTTAATGACCATTTGAAGTTACAATAGCAATGAAAAAAGTGACTTACGATCATTTTTTACACTTATGACTATTGCAACATCTCCATGGTCACAGGATCAAAATTCAGCTGGTTCAACTGCTTGTCAACTGGTTCACATTTATGACAGTTGCAGTCTTCTAGGGTCATGTTATCCACTTTTGTGACCTTCTGACAAGCAAAATCAATGCGGAAGCCATATTCACGTAACAGCTATGTTACTAACTGAACAACTGAAGTGATTCACTTAACAACTGAGACAAGAAAGGTCGTAAAATGGGGCAAAACTCACTTAACAAACATCTCACTTAGCAATATAAATTTTGGGCTCAATTGTGGTCTTAAGTCGAGGACTATCTGTATATACAAACTTACCTTGAACCCCACACAACGCAGAATATGAAGAGTTGTCTTGAATAAAAATGTAGCATTTGAGAGAGAGAATATAAGGCACATATTGGAAAACCAAACCTGCTCTATACATGCTGGACAAAGTTCTGGTGTTAACTAAGAAAGGTATACTGAAACAAGTATTTATTTATTTATTTATTTATTAGTTGCATTTGTATGCCGCCCACTCCACAGAGACTCTGGGCAGCTCACAACAGTAAAAATTCACATGCAACAACAAATATAAAAAGCATTAAAAACAATAGATATTAAAACATAAAAAAACCATTAAAAACCACAATTTAAAAACCCATACAATAAATCATTCATGGGGCCAAGAATGATCGGTGTTGTATTAAAATCATTGGCCTCGGGCCTGTCGACAAAGCCATGTTTTAACTGCTTTTCTGAAGGCTGGCAGGGTGGGAATAATGCGGATCTCGGGGGAGAACCGGTGCTGCCACAGAGAAGGTCCTCGTTTGTGGGGGCCCCAGCCGACATTGTTTGGCTGACGGGACCACAAGCATACCAACTCTGTGGGCTCTAATCGGTCTTAGGGAGGTATGTTGGAGAAGGAGGTCTCCGTATGACCGTATGAAGAAACCACTCTATATTTAACCTCTGAAACAATAAAAAAAAATCTGGCTAGGTACAGAAATAAAACTGGAAAAAAAGCTATGTTAGGATACTTTAAATTGATAACTTGGAAACTATGTTTTACCAAATTATTTTAAAAACAAATGTCTGTGACTGTCAGGCACAAACAATCAGATTCACACATAAAGGCTGGAAGTTGATTACTTTATTTCATTCTACTTATAATACAGCACTGTGCCAGATGTTTGCCTTTTCTTGAAAACAAACCCAAGAGATCCATAGAACTTTGGTGTGTGTGTGGCAGGGGCGGGTTCCTCTTACCATTTCCTATCAGTGCTCTGCGTGCGCACTGCAACATTTTGTGTGCGCACATGCTCGCTACGCTCGTGAGCACGTGCATCCCCTAGCGTGATTTTGCTTCTGCGCATGTGCAGAGGGATGATTTTCCTTCTGAGCATGCACAGAGAGCCGAAAAATCGCCGAAAATTAGAAAAAAAGATGGCGGCGCGCACGGACCGGCAAAGACAGCACCGGAGCTGTTGTGTCAAAATTGCACAATCGGTGGGGCCACTACCGGAGCGTAACTCCGGACCACACTGGTAGGAACCCACCTCTGGTGTGTAGGGTGGTGGTGGTGGTAGGAGATCAGTTCTAAATCTTTTATGGCTGTGTAAGACTCAAGGCTAACTCCCTGAATGATCCCTCCTCCTTGCCTAGCCAGTAGTTTCCCAACATTGACACTGAAATTAAGCAGTCTGTTATTCAAATATTTTAAAATAACATAAAATATTAAAATAAAAATATTTCACCAGTATATTTTTCATGGTTACATTAAACTCAAAAAAATTAGGTTGTTCAACCTTTGCCTGGACAGGTGTCTATTTGTTTCTTAGTGTCATGGAGCCTGATTCTTGTCCTGCTGAAGAATCCCTTACATCACTACTAAACAAAGAATACAGAATTTCTTTAATTCCTTTAGAATTTCTAGAAATGCAATAACTTAAAAATCCAATACATAATCATTCCAGAATTGCCTGGATTCTACATTGCACATTTGCTCTAACACAGAGACTCCCACGAGGTATACATGTCATATTTGTTAAAATCATTTTTCCTCTTTTTTCTACAAATATAATTTCAAAAAATAGAAACCCAAAAAACAGTTATGGATATCCTAAATTTACATTAAAAATTGCAAATTTATATTGATGCAATTACCTTTATCCAAAATGTTAGCTTTCTTATAGTTGCTAATATATAACAATGACACCATTTTATTATCATATTATTCTCATTATACTTACACTATGGTTTATACAATATTACCATTATTAAAGTTAATTGTATAATGGTTGAAGAAATTTGCAAGAGCTTACATTATTCTATATCAATGAAACCGGTATTATTATATATTGTTGGATTAATTAATAAGAGTGAAACATTTATAATGCTAATTTCCTTCCTTTGAACACTTGCTTATTTGAAGTGCTCTTCTGAAATATTGCTGAAGCTGAAGAGCATGAAAAAGTTTACCAAAAAAAAAAAAAAAAAAACACCCCAGCTTTTTATTTGGGCTCATTTCTAGAAGAAATATCTCCAGCAAAATACAGTAATAATTTTTTATAGAAATAAGCACTAGAGGCACTATTTATCAGCAGTGAATAAGGAAAAAGATGAACTTTTATATTAAAAGTATGTCAGAACTGTTTGGTGATTGCATTGATAGTTGCTTTGCCAGTTTTAAAACTCCCCTAAATTTGTGACAATTTAGGGGAACGGGGAAAGAAAAAGAATTCAGGTCTTTAGTTGGACAAAGCATTGTCCAGCTAGCTAGCACAAATACAAGCACATAGACCACACTGAATTTCATGCCGTCTCAGAAGTCCAAATTGTGTTATTTAGTTGTTTTCACCCATGCTCCTTAGCCAGTTTCAGCACCTTACCACTCTGCCAATGGGTATAATTCAATGCACATTTCAAAGCAGCTTGAGACAAAGAACAGAGAAATTGCCCATTTGGGTTCATTGTTTCCCATCAGTGAAAAGGCTATATACATGGTTAGGGAGTGAGCCATCTCTCCACTTTGCATGACACACAGTGTGGCTTACCGAAATGTATAAAAACTTAGACAAAAAAAGTGTTAAAGCTCTGCAATCTCTTGGAACCCTGCCCTTATTTTCATTATTTGTTCCCCATCGCTGTAGAGACCATTAGAAAAAGCCATGCAAACAACAGCAGCAATTTAAACACATTTGGATTTAGTTTGCTTGCTCTGTATTGTCCTTTTGCTTTATGGTAGAATGATTTTGGCTGTTTTCATTTCAGTCTAGAATGACTGTTGGCTATTTTTCCTTTCTCTGGGCTTAAAATGGAGAGTCCACAGAGAAAGCATCAGAAAAGTAAACTGCATTCTGATTCAACTCTATTAGCATATGTGTGTGCTTTCAACTGTATGAAAACTCTGGGAATGAATGAAACCTAATTTGTCTGCATGTTTCTACACTTAAACATTTTAGATGCAGAGTTAGGCATAGGTTGTCACATATAATTTGCTTAGTATTCTATTCGTACTTTCTTCCTGCAACTCCCCACCTCACCCCCATCAAGAAAAATGTCAGGAATAAAATATTCTAAAATAATATATATTTAAGTCAGAGATGTCAATATAGTCTTAACTGAGTCCCTTCTGAAATGTTATTTTATAGATTACAGTTTTGTTTTGTTTTTCACCCTTGATAATATTCTGCCTAGCAACTGTACCAACCATGGCATATTTTACACATCATTCTAAATCTTTCTTTGTTTAATGATGGTTTATTGTATAGCCACAATTTGATGGTTTTGCTCAAAACGTTAAAGCACAAATAAACAAATGGATGTTTGGCTTAGCCCATGGTGGGCAGCCTTCCTATTTATGCAAGACCATTTACAGACTACTACTTCCATTTTTATTTTTATTTTTTGCAATATCTGAAAGCCAAGAGAGGTACCTTTTCCAATTATATACAAATAACATGGTACAGACGCTACTTGGTGGGAGTAGCAAGGAAATATTTCCACTGACAGTGGCAGTAGTTGGGCATAGCTGTGCTATGTATTATTTCTAGGACTCAGATTAACCCACATAAGGCGTTATGTGATACAACTAGACAAAGCATGGCATCCCTAGGCATCCAGTAGTTACAGTATGACATCTCTTGGAAGAACAGCAAGCTTCCAAATTCTGGTTTCGTTTAGCAGTTAAGGTGCTGGCATAGAAAACAGGAGACCATGAGTTCTAGTTCCACCTTAGGCATAAAAACCGACTTTGGGCCAACCCACCTCACAAGCTTGTTGTTTTGGGGAAAATAGGTGGAGGATGGAGTATTGGTATGTTGCCACCTTGAGTTGTATATGAAGAAATAGTTGGGATAAAAGTTTAAAAAAGAAATTTTAAAAATGGATGAAATTTCATGAGATTTCCAAATTCTATAAGATACCTGAATTCTCGCAGGAAATTTATGTGAGAAACTAAACAGAAAGGTTGAATGAGGTGATGTAGAAACTTTCATTGTTCTCTCTTTTAAATTCATAAGATTTCAGGAGGAAGATCACCAAACTCTTGAAAGTAAATTGAAAAATTGGAACAGCCTCTTTATAAACTGCATCGTTACCAAAAGGGTAATAGGAATACAAATAGAATAGAATAGAATAGAATTCTTTATTATCCAAGTGTGATTGGACACACACAAGGAATTTGTCTTTGGTGCATATGCTCTCAGTGTACATAAAAAATATATAAATTTGACAAGAATCATGAGGTACAACACTTAATGATTGTCATAGGATGCAAATAAGCAATCAGGAAACAATCAATATTAATATAAATCAAAAGGATACAAGCAACAAGTTACAGTCATACAGTCATAAGTGGGAGGAGATGGGTGATAGGAACGATGAGAAGACTAATAGTAATAGTAATGCAGCCTTAGTGAATAGTTTGACAGTGGTGAGGGAATTATTTGTTTAGCAGAGTGATGGCGTTCGGGGAAAATTTGTTCTTGTGTCTAGTTGTCTTGGTGTGCACTGCTCTATAGCGTCATTTTGAGGGTAGGAGTTGAAACAATTTATGTCCAGGATGCGAGGGGTCAGTAAATATTTTCACGGCCCTCTTTTTGACTCGTGCAGTATACAGGTCCTCAATGGAAGGCAGGTTGGCAGTAATTGTTTTTTCTGCAGTTCTAATTATCCTCTGAAGTCTGTGTCTGTCTTGTTGGGTTGCAGAACCAAACCAGACAGTTATAGAGGTGCAGATGACAGACTCAATAATTCCTCTGTAGAACTGTATCAGCAGCTCCTTGTACAATACAATACATTACTTGCATCAGGATGTAAGTTATCATATTTGTGTGATTATGGCACCTTGCATATTGTCATCATGTCCGTCCCTAAATACTCCCCTACAAATTACCATAAATAGAAGGAAATAATTGAGAAGGTAGCTAGCTATAATCTCTATAACCTCTAACTGCATCTTCTGGTATATTACATAGAACAGAACATAGAATAATACAGTTAGAAGATCCCTGGTCAAACAGAAGACCTTATACCATTTCAGACAAATGACTGTCCAGTCTCTTCTTGAAAGCCTCCAGTGATGGAGTACCCACAACTTCTGAAGGCAAGCCATTTCACTGGTTGATTGTTAGGAAATTTCCCCTTAGTTCTAGGTCACTTCTCTCCTTGATTAGTTCCCACCCATTTCTTCTTGTCTTGCCTTCTGGTGCTTTGGAAACTAGGCTGACTCCCTCTTCTGTGTGGCAGCCCCTCAAATATTGGAACAGGGCAATCATGTCTCCTGTCATTCTCCTCTCCTCTCCTCTCCTCTCCTCTCTTCTCCTCTCCTCTCCTCTCCTCTCCTCTCCTCTCCTCTCCTCTCCTCTCCTCTCCTCTCCTCTCCTCTCTTCTCCTCTTCTCTCCTCTCCTCTTCTCTTCACTAGACTAGACATACCCAATTCCTGCAACCATTCTTCATATGTTTACCCCCACCCAGCCCTCTAATCAGCCTTGTTTCTCTTCTCTGCACTTTTTCCAGAGTCTCCACATCTTTTTTATATTGTGGTGACCAAAACCGGATGCAGTATTTGAAGAGGTGGGTTCCTCCCGGTTCAGACCAGTTTGCCCGAACCGGTAGCAATCCACTGGTGATGTCACGATGATGTCACGGTACCGGTTCGGTTGGTGCCGGTCCTTGGGTGCCACCATCTTTTGGGGGGGATTTTGGGGGGGGATTTTTTGGGGGGGGATTTCCCCCCAGATTTTTTTCTTCTGCGCATGCGCAAAAGCTGAGTTTCTGACACTGTGCATGCGTCGCCATCTTGTTTTTGGCTTTTAAATTTTTTTTAATTTTTTTGCCATTGCGCATGTGTGTGTGCTTTGTGCGCGCACTCCCACGTGGCACGCCCACATGACATGCTCATGTGGCACAGGAGGAAGCAAACCAGCAGCGAGGTAAGTTAGAACCCACCCCTGCTTTGTAAGGCGGTACTAATACTTCATGTGATCTCTATTATGCAGCCTAAGATTGCATTAGACTTTTTGGCGGCGGCTGCACACTGTTGGCTCATATTTAAGTGATTGTCCATTTGCACTCCAAGATCCCTGTCACAGTTATTGGCATTGAGCCAAGTTTAACTTAGTCTGTACCTATACAGTTGGTTTTTCTTGCCTAAGCGTAAAGCCTTACTTTTATCTACATTGAATTTCATTTTGTTAGATAGGTGCCAGTGTTTCTTTAATTGAATTAATTAATTAATTAATTAATTAATTAATTAATTAATTAATTTAGCTGTGTTTTTTTTAAATTCTGATTTTATGAATAAGCTGTTTGTAATCAATAAGTTTCTCAAATGACCAAAAAAAAGGGAGGGAGGGAGGGAAGAGAGAAAGAGAGAGGGAGAAATTCAACTTCCTTGTCCATCATTTTCTGAAATTGTTTTGAATTTTATAATGAAAAGCTGTTAAGGAAAAGGAAGTGACAGATTTTGTAGTACTCTAGGAGCAAAACAGTTTCATAATATAGCCACCTCAACTTCTTGAAGAAGCACATTTTTCTCAATATTCAGGAAAAGGTGAAAGAAGATGATGGGATGCACAATATTGCTTGTAACTAATATGTACAATAAATATCATTTTAACTCTAACTCTATTCCTTGATGTATACTGCTGGCTGTTCCTGGGTTTCAAAGCTATAGAAACTCCATTCACTATTTTCTGGTACTCATTTGCTGAAGGCTCATTCTTAAACATTACTTGAGGGATTTTTTTTTCCTCTGTGTATGTGTCATTTAAAAGTATATAAGCATCTGTCAACAGAAGCCTTTTATTTCTCATAACAAGAGAACTCTGTTTATAAAGTGACACCAGCTGCTCAAGCCAAATGGGTTCTATTAGAGCTAATTTAATTTTACGTAAGTTGATCTATTTGCATTTTGAATCTCCAGTTACAAAACAAGGTGCTACTTTATAGACGGATGCAGCTTCAAGCTACAGTGTATGGACAATGCTTAATCAGGGAGTACATCAGGAAATAAACATAATTATCAAGTATACTAATTAAGCCTAGACATTTTCCAACATGCATACACTATATGGATTAACAAGGCAATTTATTAAAAAAATCTTAATTGTGAATATTATATTTTTGTACATTTTATTTCAGAAGGCTTCAGATGAATCTTCGGTGAATAGACCAGCCATCCCTCCTTTCCAGAGTAGACAGTGAAATCAGGCACATCTGTCTAGTATCTACCCTGCAAGTCCCCATGGAAAATGTGCTTTGTTTTTGTCCTGCCAGATAACTTGATATGCTTTGCCAAGGAAGTGAATGCCGAAGTTGCCAATCTAGCTAAAAATTGGTCAGAAAACTGAAAAAGTAGAAGACAATCAGATAGTTTGATAAATATAAATTTAATCAAGTATATTTTTGTGAATAAAATGACATAGTCAATATGGGGCTATTGAAAACAAGTTGCCTATATTGATTCAAATTATTTTTAGAACTAGTATAAAACACTGGGTAAGGCGCCGAGTTAAGAAACAGTGAAAAATGAAAATGAAAATGAAATAGAAAAAAGACTGAAGTGTTGCCTTTCTAGTTTTCATGCAATACAACTCTTGTCACAGTGGAGGAAAAACACAATAAAATTTGTTAAGGAGTTGGAGCAGGGGTGAAATCCAGCAGGTTCTGACAGGTTCTGGAGAACCGGTAGCGGAAATTTTGAGTAGTTCGGAGAACTGGCAAATACTACCTCTGGCTAGCCCGAGTGGGGTAGGAATGGAGATTTTGCAGTATCCTTCCTGCCATGCCCACCAAGCCACGCCCACCAAGCCACACCACGCCCACCAAGCCACGTCCACAGAACCGGTAGTAAAAAAAATTTGGATTTCACCATTGAGTTGGAGCACATGCCACATTCACTTCCAAAGTGAAAACAATTAAAAGAAAACATCTAGAAGGAATGGTTGTTAGTAAATATTAGGATTGTTTGAGGTATTCAGAGGCTTAGGGAAAGGGGTGGGGGGGGGAGGTTGTGATTATGTGCTCTTTTTCAATACCTTTCCTCACAAATGCATATATTACTCTGAATCCTAAGTACAGGTTTCCATATTCCAGTATCCAGTGAAATTGTGTGTGTGTGTGCTGCATAATAATAAATGCAATTATTTGCACATGTGTTTTTGGACAGCTCTTAAAATTCTCCATCCTATTTGTACACAGGGAAATGTGGGCTGGAACTTCCCTACTTTTATAATAAATGGTTGGATGTGTGAACGCATCACCACGATATTTCGGGGGGGGGGGGAGAATGCATATTCAGAGTCCTTTAACTCTGAAAGGTTTGTTTTTCCAGCCACTGCTGCTGCTACTGCTACTAAAAAAAACCAAATAGTGCAGCTACCCTTGAGAAACTTCTATAGGTAGCAGACAGATAATAATGAGGAAATGGTTAGAACAGTGTTTCTCAACCTTGGCAGTTTGAAGATGTGTGGACTTCAACTCCCAGAATTCCCCAGCCAGCGTTGCTGGCTGTGGAATTCTGGGAGTTGAAGTCCACACATCTTCAAACTGCCAAGGTTGAGAAACACTGGGTTAGAAGGAGGACCAGAGAGATTCAAGACCATGTCCATGGTCAGCCAAGTGTCTTAGGTCAGGCCTTGCCAGAAACAGAAACAGAATAACAGAGTTGGAAGGGACCTTGGAGGTTTTCTAGTCCAACCCACTGCTCAGGCAAGGAACCCTATACCATTTCGGACAAATGGTTGTCCAATCTCTTCTTTAAAACTTCCATCTACAACTTCTGGAGGCAAGTCGTTCCACTGATTAATTGTTCTAACTGTCAGGAAACCACTCAGCCAATCATATCTTTCAGGATGGTTGTTGTGAGAATAAGACATAAAAATACAAAGCAATTTCCCCAAAGCACATGGTGTAAATCAAATAAATAAATAACTCAGGACTGTGACACTTTATTCAGCAACTTTTCCCTTGGGAGGGAGGAATGCTACTGTTTTAAGAATCACATTAATTTCTAAGAGTGGGTACTTGATGAGTCTGGAGCAGGGACGGGTTCCTAATTTTTTTACTACTACTCTACGGGCGTGGCTTATTTTGTGGGTGTGGCTTGCCAGCCATGTGACTGGGTGGGCATGGGCATGGGCCTCAGGAGCTTGGCAGTGGCCAGAGAAGCGGGGGGCATTGCCCACCTGCAATGCAGCCCCCCACAGCGGGAGCAATAAGACCGGTTCTTCTAGGAGGCTCCATCCGGCCTGAATGCTTCTCCCCATTCAATGATCCTAGGCTCCTGCCGTCTGTTCCCCCTCCCCTCAGCAGCTCAAGAAGCCTTGAACGTGCAAAAATGCCTAGGATCATCACCGTGCGTTCGTGGCGTCTCAGACTGCTGAAGGGAGGGGAACTGAGATAGGTCCTGCCGCCCATTCTTTCAGCATCTCATGCGCTCCCTCAGCCATCCTCCCCTGCTTGGACTCACTGTGGGGTAGGAAGGCAGCGCATGCGCAGTGCCGGAAGCTCAGCTTCTGGGCATGCGCAGAAGAAAATTTTTTTAAAAATTAATTTTTTAAAAAAATGGCGGTGCCCAGGCACCGGCAACCAACCACACCGGTACTGTGACGTCACAAGCGGGCCGCTATGGGTGCTATAGAATGGACCGCACCGGTAGGAACCCACCACTGGTCTGGAGGATCTCACTGAAGCACCTGCACAGCTAATTTGAGGATCAGTTCCTTCTCCCTTTACCATAGAGCAGGGGTGTCAAACTCCTGACCCACGGGCCAGATGCATCACGCACTGGCCATGCCCACCCTGGTTTAGCAAAAGAGAAAAAGTCACGATATGTCACATGATGATGACACGATGTCGCGAGTTTGAAACCCGTGCCATAGAGGAGAATTTCTTCTTGAAGTGAAATTAAAAGTAAGAAGTTTGCTGATAGCATTTTTCTTTTGCTTTTTCTATCAACAGGAATAACTATCAGAAGGGAAGGCTGTAGCCTCTTTGGTAAGAATTTTCCAGGGCTCCAGAAAGCATTAATCATGGGAATGATGCAGATGCCATCAGCCAAAGAATATCGACTGGTGAGGACTACAAAGTGAGCTTTTTCTTCAACAGATCCTGCCCTGTGGAACATCCTCTGTTTGGAGATTAGAATATCCCCAATCCTGTTAGTCTTTCATAAGGCCCTAAAAACCTGTCTATCTTACTATATTGTTAATGGGCCATGTTATGTATTAACTGTGTACATGGTTTCACCCAGGTCCAGCGTTTGAGCGGGAGAATGCTCAAACACTATTGGTTGATGCATCTGGCAGCTCTCTATAAAAGGGCTAGCTGTTAGACTGCAAGTTGCTGGCTGTACAGAGAAGTTTCCTAGTAAAGAAGTTCCTTTTGAAGTCTGTCTCCTGTCGTTATTCTCACAACTCAACAGTGGCGATGAGGGCTTGGGACTAGGAGAACGAAGACGACCAACTCAGGCACTATAACCAGACAGGCGGTTTTTCCGACGTCACTATCGACACCTCACAGAGCATGTCTGCCTTCCACCCACCAGCACCTTTCAACCTGGCAAAGGAGAAACGGGAGTCGTATATGAGGAGATTTGAATGCTTCCTAGAAGCAAATGACCTGTTGGGTCTGACAGATAACCGAAAAAGAGCACTTTTCTTGAGTCACTGCAGCCCCGAGGTGTTCGACACTGCAGAGTCCTTGTCAGACCCAACCCCGGTACGCACCGTACCATGGCAGGTCCTGCAGGTGACCTTAAAGACACACTACACTCCCACTCCTTCCAAAGTCATCCAGCGTTATGAATTCCGGCAGTGGATGCAGTAGGAGGTTGAGATGATCAACCAATACATCGCTACCCTACATAAAACCATGGGTCACTGCAAATTCAGGCAGTCAAAAATGACATTTTGCTGGACCAACTGATATGCGGCGTTCAAGACATCTGCCTCCAGTGCCGACTCCTGGTGAAGACCAATCTGACCCTGGCCGTCACCCTGGATGAGGCCAGTGTGGCTGAATCTTCCACTAAGGCCGCGGAGTTGCTGCACAAATTTTCTGCCTCCAGGCTGAAGCCAAGCCGCCGACATCGATGCATATAGGCACGTTTGAGGACTCGGCTAGCAGCAACGAGGATGTCTGCCGCACTGACCGCAGGCGACAATCAGACAAAAGGGACAGTAAAGCTGACTGTGCCAGCTGTGGGGGGCAGCACCTGAGGTGTCATGCCATTTCCGCAACACCATTTGCCAACGGTGCGAGCGGCGAGGACATTTAGCTAGGGTTTGCCGTGACATTTTGCACCAATCATGCACATGTGCCTGACGCCACACTTAACAACCTGTCAAAGCCTTTTTGGCGGGAAACTTGGAAACCATGCCAAAAAGTCACTGTTCAGGAGCAGCCAGACACAAACCATCGATCTGACAAGGAGGCTTTAGGCAGGCTAGCCCCGGGGACTTGGCCGGCCAGGGTGGACAAATTCCTCTTAACCCAGTATATAACCCCTTGTGCATCCACAGGCTGCAGCCCGGCCGAACTACTGATGGGTCGCAGGCTTCACTCAGTAGACAGCCTGCACCCCAGCTATACACCAAAAAACCAAGGCAATCCAAACCAAACCACTAGGTCCTTCATCATAGGAGACCTAGTGTTCGCACAAAATTATGCCGAGGAGTCCCTATGACTACCTGGGGAGGTCGAAACAATCCTAGGCCCAATGTCCTAACATATTAACAGAGTTGGAAGGGATCTTGCAGGTCATCTAGTCCAACCCCCTGCCCAAGCTACTCAATCCGGTTAAACGATGGCTGCCAATGGAAGCGGCACATCGACCAACTTAGGAAGCGTGTAAAGGGCGAGTTACAAAATCCTCAAAATGTAAATAATTATACTCCTTCCCTAGCTAACTCAAGCTCGATGGAGCTGGAAGACCTACTTGAGGCACCAGGAGTCCAGCGGCGATCGCAGGATGAAGCGGTTCCACAATCCAAAGATGCCACGCCCGAAAAGTTCCAGGAGCTTCCAAGCTCAGACCTAGGAGCAGCAGCAAACCCGTCCAATCAGGCTGCTGCCTCGCCAACAACTGAGCTGTGCAGGTCAGGGAGGGTTCCCAAATGCCCCCCCACTACCTGTGCGACTATGTATGCTGCATGGATTGCTCCATCGAGAAGGGGAGGGGTGTTATGTATTAACTGTGTACATGGTTTCACCCAGGTCCAGCGTTTGAGCAGGAGAATGCTCAAAAGTTATTGGCTGAAGCATCTGACAGCTCCCTATAAAAGGGCTAGCTGTCAGACTGCAAGTTGCTGGTTGTACAGAGAAGTTGCCTAGTAAAGAAGTTCCTTTTGAAGTCTGTCTCCTGTCATTATTCCCACAACTCAACAGGCCAGATAGCTTGCTCTTTGCCTACTTTGAATTAGATGTTTTAATCTCTACTGTTTTGATTGTTTTTTTAACTATTTTTATCATTTTAAAATGTTTTTAAAATGTTTAATAGTAATATATGTTTTGAATTCTAATCTGCCCAGAATCATTTACTGAAGTGGGTGGACATAAAACTCAAACAAGCAGCCAAATTAATAAATCATGTTACACCTATGTAATGGTATGTGGGAATGATCTTGAGGGACCGAGGAAGAGATGCTGCCAAGGGAACAATTAGAGAAGAGAGTCAGAGCCCCCAATGGCTTAATGGTAAGAAAAAGAAACTTAGGAAGGATCCACCCTAATGGACCAGGCAGACTGGGGGATATTTGTACTTTCAAACTCACAAGATTCTATTAATGTAGCCTCGTGATAAAGTAGAATTAGCTCATCTGGTCATGTTTACTGTCTGGTTTACCTGGGATGGTGACAATTTACCAGCAGCAGTAAGCAAGCTGAGTATATAAAAGCTTAGTTTCTTTGATTCTGTAATGTGCTCCAAGATGTAGGAAGGATCCAGGTAGTGGTGGTGATAAGATTAGTGTTGTATGTGATTAAGATAAAAGTGGGTAGGTTTTTCATAACCCAGTTGGGGCCATCTTGGCATTTTAGTCCCTCCCAGATGCCCATAGTCCTTTCAATGTTATTTTCCTTTGAACCTGAAGCTAGGACTTCACTCTAGAGGACTCTACCCATTGACTATTGGCTTCCATTTTATCTCTGAATCCAACCCTTTTGTTCTAAGTTCAGCACCATCCAGGTTCCTCTTTGATGTTGTGTGTCTTAGGAAATTAAATATTGCTTTAAACACATGTTTGTGGTGTCAGTTGTCTCTTGGAGGCTGCACTCTGGGACAGCAAAATTTTGAGATAGCCAAGAGCTCTGCAGACTGATTACTTTCAAAGGGGGGACAGCAAGGAAGCAAGCATGGCAGGGATTCCAGGTATGCTATTTATTGGGATAGAGCAGAACAATGTTTCTCAATTTTAGCAGCTTAGCAAATCAGCTTAGCTAAGCTTAGCAAGATATGTGGACTTTAGCTCCCAAAATTCCTGCTTCTCAAACCCAGGTCTAGATTCTTTCCAACACCATTTAGAACTGCCCTTATCTTCTTTCATCAGCAAAAGTCATTTTCCTCCTGTGATTCTCCCTCTCCCTCTGATAGTCCCAATAATTCCTGCTTTGTCACCCTAGGCCAGTGATGGCAAACCTTTTTTTCCTCAGGTGCCAAAAGCATGCGCACACCCATAATTCAATGCCCCCCATGCCCCTCCCCATGCACATGTGCGCATGACCCCCCTGCACTGCACTGCACTGCCCATGCACGCACACCACCCCCCATGCTCCCCCGTGCATGCCCTGTACTTACAGGCCTTGTGGAGACTCCTGGGAGTGGAAGGAATGGCGTGGGCGGGGACAGCTAAAAATCAGCTGGCTGGCATGTGCATGCGTGCTGGAGCTGAGCTAGGGCAACAGCTCACATGCCTGCAGATATGGCTCTGCATGCCACCTGTGGCACGCGTGCCATAGATTTGCCATCACGGCCCTAGGCTGTTCTGGTTGAGGAAGGCAAGTCTGGTGGGGTGATGATCATCATCATTGAATGATTTTTCTTCTAATGCTCATAATTATAAATTCCTTGGTTAAATTATTTTATAGAGAGAGCTTTATTTAAATACAATAAGCTAGTGTTTTAAAATCCTCTCTGCAGCTTTCCACTCTGCACATTTAATAGAAAGTACTGCATGTTGGTTTCCTAAATTGTTTTATGTGCCCCCAAAACACCAAACTTCAATCTTGTCTACCAGCATGTAGAAGTCGCCCTATGAAAGGATTTAATCCATTCACATTCTAAGAGCACAGATAAGAACATGGCCTGTTTTCCAGGGGTGGGTTTTTCTTTTCTTCGCTGCCAGTTTGCTCCTTGAGGCGCAGTGTAGGCGCTGGCGCGTGCATGCATGCGCAGCGCTAAAAAACCAGAAAACAAGATGGCAGCGCCTACGGCACTGCAGAGGGAGCCAGTTTGGGGGCGTGATAGGCCTGGGTCGCTGCAAATTCTAGCAACCCAGGCTGCCAAGTTACTACCGGTTCTATAGTACCGGTCCGAACTGGTAGGAGCCCACTTCTGCTGTTTTCCATCTTGGCTGTCAATATCCCTGTCTTCATTCTTATGCTCTTCTATTCCAGCCTTTGTTTAATGTAAAAGTTCAAATATTGAAAGCCTAGGAGTGGACATGGAAGGGTTAAATAAACTATTTGTGTGTACAACCCTCAAATGCATTACACTGAAAGCATAGTTATCGCACTAGCCTATACCGGGCTGCCAACTCCAGTGATTTAAATTAGGCTATTCTAACTTAAGTGTGTATCTGATGAAAGTGTGATTCACTCTGCCATGTTCTGTACTATCCTTGTTTACGTGTGGTGGCTTCTTTCTTATTAACATTGTAAGCAATAATCAGTGGATTCGCAGATGCTAGAATCTATGTCTAAATCAAAGCACGAAGAACAAAAACAATAATTCATGACTTTGTTATTGGAGATAAATTGCCATTATTAGTCAAACAAAAGCTCAATGAAGGATAAGAAGAGAGCAAAGGAGAGAATGAAATTAGCTATCCATTGAGTCCCAAAGGGTACATGGCTGGAATTCAAAGAGACAGTCACTACCATGACCAAAGAGAACAACTCTTCAGACTTTTTTGATACATTACATGGAATTTAATAGTTCTTGGCAAAATAACTCTGTCACCTTAAACCAATATTCTTTTGTTTGAAACTTTGAGGAAACAAAATTAGTTGTAAAATTCTTTCAAAAAATTAATATAGAATTTTAATCCAATTCTTGTAAGCAGAATGTGTTTTGCACTGATTTTGTTATGAGGCAGCCAAGAGTATAATCTCTTTTATTATACAATCAACTTTCCAATGGCCTGCAGCTTCCTAACTTCTCATCAATCAATTAAATCACAAAGGAAGATCACAGTACCCATTGTCTGAATCTCTCACACTGCAAAACATGTGTCTTTCACAATAAATTAAACACCTCCAATGCAATTGCTCAGGTTAATAGTAAGAAAAATAGAAATAAACATCAATTCACATAGAGCAAAAGAATTTTGAATTGGTTGGCATATAAATTGAGGAATATAAGAGAAAATGATATTATCATTACAAGATAGAAACACCATAGTAACAGATAACTTAAAGATGAAAACAATTCATCAATATTATTCTAAATTACACAGAAAAGAAAAAGTTTCCCTGGGAAAGCTTGATGAATGTTTAAAGAAGCAAAATTTACCCAAGATCAAAGAAAAACAAGAACAATTAATGAATGGACCCATAACAATAAGGGAAGTCTGTGAGCCCATAAAAAGTAGAGAGCACATTTGGAACAGACAGTTTACCAGCTATTTTTGCATATTTTGAAGATGAATTATTAAACTCTTGCAAAAAATGATGAAATCTATTTTACAGATTGGAAAGGCAGTTGGATAAAGACTAATTTAGCATTAATACCTCAAGAAGGTCAAGATTTCACTTCACAAAATTATTGCCTGATATAATGAATAAATAATGACTATAAGTTATTTTAAACGATTTTAGCCAAGAGGATGAAAATAATTTTACAGGACTTTATTCATAAAGATCAATGTAAGTTTATTTACCAAAGGACAATGTATTCATTTATCTATATTAAACTTCTATGCTGCCTCTCTTGTTGAGGCAACTCTAGGCGACTTACAACCATATAATTAAAATACAATATAAAATCGTAAAACAATAAATACAAACCGTACACTTAAAATTCAGTTGAGAGAAAATATTAGAAATGTATTGGAGATTTTGGAATATCCAAAACAATTTAGTGAAAAACAAGATGCACTCATCTTTCTTGTTTAAAATTTTGGAAAATATGACTGTTGGTTTATTAAATGGATAAAATGATTTGATTAGAGAAAGATCAACTACTATATTTATTAATGATGGAAACACCTTATGGACTTGTTGCCGGAAAAAATTAATTGACGGTTAATGGATTTGATGGAAGAATAGATTATGGAAAGAAGTAAACTTTGATCTTTCTTCTAAAGAGATGGAAAAAGAAAAATGTACATATAATTTCTAATAAGAAAATGGAAGTCTTCCTTCCTTCCTTCCGTCCTTCCTTCTTTCCTTCCCTCCCTCCCTCCCTCCCTCCCTCTTTCTTTCTTTCTTTCTTTCTTTCTTCTTTTTTTATCTTTCTTTTTTAAACTTCTTTAATGTGTGTGTGTGTGTGTGTGTGTTTGTACACACATATAATACATATGCAAGAGCCAAGGAGATAGAAGATTGATAGAATCTGCTGGTGTATCAAGCAACAAAAAAAGGACTAGCACCCTCTATCTCATGGCATATTGTATCCATGATAAAAATATTTATTCCTATTTTAAAAGTTGGAACATTTATTTGGACTGTAGCTGCCACAGTAATTCATTTTAGGTCTCAGCTAGTTTGAATAACATAAAAGATATTTCAAGAGCCTTCAGAAAACAATTTGGTTTTTAAAAAAACCCCACAAGTTATTCTATTAATAAAAATAATGATCTGAGGATATTTGAAAAGGAGGCACCAGGAAAAAAACCTGAAGGTAATATTGAATGAAAATATGGAGTTGAAGAAAGGTTAAGCACCTCACTTCTTGTTCATTTTCAATTATCTTTTTCTAAAGAGCTTTTTAAGGAATAATAAAAATAATTGGATTAGAATTAAAACATGTGTGCATGCAATCTATAGTTTCGCTTTTAAATTCCATAGTAATAAAAATGACATGAAATATACTCGGAGGTACAATTTTTATAAGGCAGTTTGAGGGGAATGAATGCATGCATACATATATAATAGAGAGAGGTTTTAAAAACATGTAAATTAGGCAAAGAGGGGACCAAATATAGCTATCTTGAGCAGAAATTAAGTCCTTATGAACTTGGCACAAAAAGAGCGAATGGTTCCAGGTGAGTCCCTGACATCTCCAAGCAAAATTTGAAATTATCTGTATGAACACCTAGAGAACTTCTGTGGGCCACTGTAGATTAAACCAAACTAGATAGTTTTTGATTATCTCCTTTTGCTTAGTTAGTACTCATAGTATGTTTTATTTTTATTGTTTGTAACATAAATCTTACTTCAGATTAGAATATCCTTCAAAATAAACAAGAAAGCAAACTTTCTTTGTCCTATTTGGGACAAAGCAACTTCCTACACTCTTTCTATATTTTTATGAGTTCTCTTTAATAGATTTGCATGGGTCTGTAGCTGTGTCTCTGGAAACTCACATTAATTACATTTCAAGGTTTCACAGAGTGTTGTCTACTTTGACAGCAATATGGGCACACACATATAGACACACATACACAAGAGAGAAAAGTAAAAAATATTTTAGAGCATAGGAGGTACTCACATACTTGAAGGCAACCCAATTATTCCTTGTGTATGTTATACCATAACCTCTCCAGCACAGAGCCAGTAAATAATATAACAAATTATATAACAATCCTCACTCTGTTAAAGACCTTGGAGTACTCATATCTAATGACCTAAGTGCCAGAGCCCATTGTAACAACATTGCCAAAAAGGCACTAAGAGTTGTCAACCTAATATTGCATAGCTTCTTCTCTGGCAATATTATTCTGCTAACCAGAGCATACAAAACATTTGCCAGACCAATCCTCGAATACAGTTCACCTGTCTGGTACCCGCACTGCATATCGGACATTAATAGCAGCAGTTCAAATCTCACCGGCTCAAGATTGACTCAGCCTTCCATCCTTCTGAGGTCGATAAAATGAGGACCCAGATTGTTGGGGGCAATATGCTGAACTCTGTAAACCGCTTAGAGAGGGCTGTAAAGCACTATGAAGCGGTATATAAGTCTAAGTGCTATTGCTATTGCTAATACAACTGAGAGAGTCCAGAAATACTTCACAAGAAGAGTCCTCCACTCCTCTGCTCGCAACAGAATTCCTTATTCCACTATTGAAATTTTAGGCTTACACAACTTAGAGCTACGTCGCCTTCGATCTGATCTAAATGTATTTCATAAAATCATCTGCCACAATGTCCTACGTGTCAATGAATACTTCAGCTTCAACCGCAACAATACACGAGCGCACAATAGATTCAAACTCAATGTAAACCACTCAAAACTCGACTGCAGAAAATAGGACTTCAGCAACAGAGTAATCAATGCCTGGAATGCACTACCTGACTCTGTGGTTTCTTCCCCAAACCCCAAAAACTTTAACTTTAGACTGTCTACAGTTGACCTCACCCCATTCCTAAGAGGTCTGTAAGGGGTGTGCATAAGCGCACCATCGTGCCTACCGTCCCTGTCCTTCTGTCCTATTGTCTAAATTTACCTATACATATTTTACTTTTGTTTATGTTTATATCATACCTGTTATCTTGTCAACGTGTTGACAAAATAAATATAAAAAAAATAAAAAAAAATTAGATTTTGGGGTTTTTATGTTTTTATAATAAAAAAAATAAAAAATGATTATAATATGGAAAAATAAATGTCCATTATTATCCTGTCTGCAAAACAGAACAAAAAAAAATCTAAATTGGTCACTTAAAAGTATTTCTGGATCACTCATACAAAGGTGCCTCTTCAGTTGCAAATGCTGATCAAACAGTTTTTATCACTTTGTAAATCAGTCTGCTTGCTGAAAATAAATTTTTGCATACAATATGTTGCCATATAGCATATATAATGCTGGGTTATGAATGCGCATATGCCAAGAACATCTCTAATAGAAAATTCAACTTTGTGAGGTTACTAACAGGCTAATAAAGTTCAATAAATAATTCAAAACGTAACTAGTTCATGATGAGAACCTCAAAGGATTAAGGAATACAAAATTGAAACAGCTTTCTTTCAAAATAAGCAAGGCTTGCTTATAGCTACTTCAAAGAAAGACCTTGTGGAGGCTATTTTCAGATAATTTTGCTTCTAGAAGTGCATATTCAGACATGTGTTAAGTATCATCAGGTTTAATAATTTTGAGAGCTTAACCCAGTGCCCCTCATTGGCCCTCTGCCATGAGGTTACTTGACTATACAGCAGATGACTACTTTAATCTCCCACAGTGCCTTGGATGATTAGATACACTTGGGCATGCTGGGAAATTTAAATGACCACCTGTCACAGATGCCAAAAAAGGATTGGGATGGAATCCACAGCATGTGTCAGCACATGTGGCCCTTCTCAAGATACAAGATGCACCTGCCAGATGCCCAACGATACTGGGTGCTGTTATCCAGCTTGCTTTCATTATGATCAGATGTTTTCAGTGTTACAGATTTTGTTTACAAATAGAGACATTATATTTTAACAGCTGGAGGTGGATATTTTTCAGTTTTTCAGTTTAGAGAAGTTACGGTGTTTCAAAGTTAAAAGCAGAGATAGAAATAAAAGCACATACTCTTAACTGTCCAGCAGAATCTTTGTACTGTAATATTCGTCCTTCCCCTATTTTGACATTTTGCTTTTTGAAATCAATGATGAACTTACGTTGTGACTTTTAATGTATGAGATAAGCAACAAACACATTACACAGTCAGAAAAATATGTTATTCAGAGAAGTATGTGGATTTCTACAGTCTTTCCTATGTCCCAAACCCCAACAGCCAACCTAAACAGTCTGAAGCATAGAGCAGTGGTTCCCTTTCCAGCTTGGCGACCTGGCAGTGGGGAGAGGGAATGGTTCCGTGTGAGTGGCAGGTAAGCATGCTCACACCAGTGGTGAAATCCAATTTTTTTTACTACCGGTTCTGTGAGCGTGGTGTGGCTGTGGTGGGTATGCTGTGGCTTGGTGGGCGTGGCTTGGTGGGCGTGGCAGGGGAAGGATACTGCAAAATCTCCATTCCCACCCCCACTCCAGGGGAAGGATTTATTTATTATTTATTTATTTTGTGAGATTTATATACCGCCTCACAGTGCAAGCACTCTCTAAGCGGTTTACACCAGTAAGCAATGTATATTTATATTGCCCCCAACAATCTGGGTCCTCATTTTACCTACCTCGGAAGGATGGAAGGCTGAGTCAACCTTGAGCCGGTGAGATTTGAACCGCTGACCTGCAGATCACAGTCAGCTAAAGTGGCCTGCAGTACCTGCCTCTAACCGCTGCGCCACCTCGGCTCTAACACTGCAAAATCTCCATTCCCACCCCACTCAGGGGCCAGCCAGAGGTGGTATTTGCCAGTTCTCCGAACTACTCAAAGTTTCTGCTACCGGTTCTCCAGAACCTGTCAGAACCTGCTGGATTTCACCCCTGGCTCACACGCACAGCTCCATTTGCACAAGTGGAGTGGTACCTGCGAGTGTAAGTGCCTGCTGCTTGAGCGGCTCAGTTCCAAATGGGCCGCGGCCTGGGTGTTCGGGATCCCTGGCAAAGAGGATCTCAAAATTGTAAGTCAGGAGACAACTATATGCCAAACTCAAAGTTTCCCATTTCTTGTCTTACAAGCTACATCCAGGCATCATGTATCAGGTTTTATTTTTGGGCAAATTAAGGTAAATATATGTATCCCAGAATAACGTTGCAGGATCCAATCTGGGTGAGTCACCGGGACCAGATATTTAGTTTTTCGAGCTTTCAGACTCATGCTGTAGCCCACATTCTGGTAAGAGAGTAGTTCCCTGAAGATGGACTATAGCATGAGTCTGAAAGCTTGGAAGACTAAACCTCTGATCCCAGTGATTGACCCAGACTGGATCCTGCAACAGGCATCTACAGATACGTTTATGGCTTCCCACTACACTCAAAATGTCCTAGTTATATACAGAGCCAAACAATGGTATTTGAAAATGTGTGATGTTCAAGTTTTTGTGCGAAAGAATGAAGGGTCAAAGTGGGACAATGAATTCTACAGATGTTCATTTAAATGGAGGAAGTGTATTTTCAACAATTGCAATTAAAACGAAACAAAACTCAAGCTCCTTCTAAGTGAACAATCTGTCTTTTGCCAAATAATTCAAAGTTTATATAGCACTTTTATTACATTAATATTTATAAGATGGTACTTAACTGCCATTACAACAGTCAAGGAAATTCACCCATAGATTTCTTTCAGATAAAAATGGTGTAATCCACCTAAATGGATGATTGCCAATACATAGACTTCATTCTGCATTCTTTGCATACAGTACACTAACAATGTGTATTTTTGAAAGATGTAGAAAAGAAAAAGAAATCATACATTTGAGAAACATTTGCTGCTGTGTATGTTTTAACTCATTCCACACTATTCAGATAATTGGGTGGCATACTATTAAGAGCATATATTAGGAATTGATGCATTTAGTGGCAAAGCTGAATTTATAGGGTAAAAGGCTAAAGATCTGAAATCTCCCTTCGAACATCTCTGAGTATATACCCACTTCATACAGTAGTTTGAATTTTATATACCCACTTCATACAATAGTTTGAATTTTATTTAAAGAAGTTTCAAATTGCACAAATGCAAGAACTGAACTTGCATAGATAAAATAAACAAATAAGACAATAAAGATTTTAACTAGCACACTAACACCAAAGTAAAACAAAGGCCTTATTGCAGACAAAATGTTTACTTATAATCTAGCAACAAAGAATCTTTGCAGCAAATGGTTCCTGCTTGTCTCCACTGGATTTTCAAAATAAATTACAGAACTGCCTCTAATTTCTCATAATTTCTCATAAAACTTTCTTACTAGAGACACCCAGGGTGCATGTGTGGGAGGGAATACTGCTTGCTACAAAGAGATGAATATCGAGGTTTCTATGCTCTATTACAGGGGTGTCAAACTGGCATCCTGTTGGCCGGATGTGTCATGCGCAGATCACGCCCACCCAAAATAAATAGTTAAATAAAGAATACTCATGCTGAAGAAAGTTGCAGATGACTTTTAAATGTCATTAGAATATGCACAGTGAACTATGGAGTGCTTGGTGCTTTATGAACTTGGCTGTTTTCTTGTAGATATTTTGTTAACCAACTAGGTAACATCTTGAGCAGGGGCGGGTTCCTAAATTTTTAACTACCACTCTGTGGGCATGGCTTATTTTGTGGGCGTGGCTTGCCAGCCATGTGACCTGGTGGGCGTGGCTTCTTGGACTGCTGAAGGGAGGGGAACTGAGATAGGTCCTGCCGCCCATTCCCCCTCCCCTCAGCAGCTCGAGAAACCTCAAACGTGCGAAAATGTCTAGGATCATCACCGCATGTTAGTGGCTTCTCGGACTGCTGAAGGGAGGGGAATGGAGATAGCTCCTGCCGCCCGTTCTTTCAGCATCTCATGCGTTCCCTCAGCCATCCTCCCCTGCTTGGACTCACTGTGGAATAGGAAGGCAGCACATGCGCAGTGCCAGAAGCTCGGCTTCTGGGCATGCGCAGAAATTTTTTTTAAAAAATGTAAATTTTTTTTTTAAAAAAATGGCGCCGCCCAGGCACCGGCAACCTACCGCATCGGTACTGTGATGTCACCAGCGGGCCGCTACCGGTGCTATAGAGTGGACCGCACTGGTAGGAACCCACCACTGATCTTGAGTACTAGAAGAGAATGAGGCTTGCTCTGTGTTTATATTCAGTAGCTTTCCCTGAAAAAAGTTGGTGGGTAGTGAGTTAGTAAAAGTTTAGTGAGCTTTGTGATTAGGTTCATGCCACACACTATGTCAGACCCTTGAAAATGGGTCAGTCTTCTGGTCCTGTTTGGGAAGGAAAGTGGGGGGGGGATACAGACCAACAGACCATTGCCAGCCCAACTGGGCTTTGAGAGAATGACTAACCAAAAGTCATTCAGCTGGCTTTCATGCCTAAAGCAAGATTAGAACAGTCTCATGGTTTCTAGGCCAGCAACTATATATACATTTATTTGTATAAATGAATAATATCCACATTAGACATAAAAACAAAGATGCATAGTGTACATAACTTTGCTTGTTGTTAATAAATTCTTGTATTCCATCAACAAGTTTGGAAAAGTGAAAATTTATGTCTGCACATATGCTCCTGCTTATTTTAAACTCTGGAAGTATGAATATAAAGCATTCATACATAAGAGTCAACCAGAATTATTTTCTCAACTTTCCCCAGAAAGCCTTGAATGTCATCAGTAATCAAACATATCCAATATCCAGCAATTTTGATGTCATCAAAGACTCCAAGATGGTGCCGATGCCGACTGCCTTAGTGAAATGCTCTCTAATGGTTTCTTTATTTTTTATTATTCTCTGCAATTCTCTACGGATTTCATACTCACGAGACCATCTGCTAAGAATTAAGCAATTTTTCTTTAAGGAGTAGCTTTCTGTAACCTCACACTCACACCCCTGTCTTCACAAATGCAGAGGAGATTCTAACACAGGAAGAAGCAAATTCCCCAGAGCTATGGATCACCAAAAGCAAACGCAGACTGTGGAGACGAAGAGGTAAAAGAGTGGGAATTTTGAATAGACTAAGGAATAGGGAGAATTAAAAAACCCCACTCCCTTCAAGCTTTCTTACCAATTTACGTTCACTTACTAATAATATGGATGAAATACTCCTTTTAAACAGATGCAATTCTGATTTTTACAACGCAGCAGTCCTATGCTTCATTGAAACCTGGCTAAATAAGGAAATTGATGAAAACAGCATACATATACCAGGGTTTTGGATACTAAGAGCAGACAGAATTGCAGAATCATCAGGTAAAAAGAAGGGAGGAGGCTTGTGTATATATATCAACAACAGCTGGTCTCAGGATATAACTATAATATACAAATTCTGTGATGAAAACATAGAGTCTTTACTTATCAACTGTAAACCATTTTATTCTCCATGAGAATTTCCCCTCATTTCACCTAATTGCTGTGTATGTTCCTTCACAAGCTTGTGTAAACAAGGCATTATGAACTCTAGCTGACCAGATTATGGAGGCTGAAGCCAAATACCCAGATTCACTGGCCATTATTTTGGGAGACTTAAACAAAGCAAACTTAAGGAAAGAACTTCCAAAATATTTTCAGCATGCCAATTGTCCCACTAGAGGCAAGAATACTTTAGACCATTGCTACACAACACTAAAAGATGCTTATCGGTCTTTACCACGAACAGCTGTGGGACACTCTGATCATTGCATGATTCACCTTGTATCTGCTTACAGACAAAGACTTAAAACCATGAAACCAACAATTAAATCAGTGAGGACTTGGACCAAGGAGGCAAAGCTAAAGCTACAGGCCTGCCTTGACTGCACTGATTGGAAGGTTTTCAAAAATACCTCTGCAAACTTAGATGAACTCACAGATACTGTAACATCATATGTCAGCTTCTGTGAAGACATACGCGTACCTACCAGAAACTTGCGAATATACAGTAACAATAAACCTTGGTTCACAACTAAACTTAAGCAGCTACGTCATACCAAAGAGGAAGCCTACAGAAAAGGTGATAGAATGCTGTCCAATCAGGCCGAAAATGTATTAACAAAGGAGATCAGAGCAGCAAAAAGAAGCTACTCTGAAAAGCTAAGAAATCAGTTCTCAACAAACGAACCAGAAAACATGTGGAAAACTCTTAAAAATATCACCGGTTACGCCAAACCTCCTTCCCAGGCTGAAGGAAATCAACAACTGGCAGATGACCTGAATGTGTTCTACTGCAGGTTTGAAAGGAAACTACAGCCATCTATGTCCACAACCATCTCAGACACACCAGCAACAGCCAAGCCTCCTGCAACTGACCCCATCTCAGACACACCAACAACAGCCAAACCATCACGGATCCACTGTTAGACCCCCTGCAATTTGCATACCAAGCAAATAGATTGACAGATTATGCTGTTAATATGGCTCTGCACTACATCCTACAACATCTTGAATCTCCAAAGACCTACGCAAGGGTCCTCTTTGTAGACTTTAGTTCAGCATTCAATACCATCATACCCAACATTCTTCTAACTGAACTAAACCAGCTAGCGGTACCTGAACACACTTGTAAGTGGATCACAAGCTTCCTAACAGACAGGAAGCAGCAGGTGAAACTAAGCAGAATCACATCAGATACCTGTACAATTAGCATAGGGCCCCCCAAGGATGTGTGCTCTCTCTCCACTTCTCTTCTCTCTATATACCAATGACTGCCTCTCAAATGAACAATCCGCTAAACTACTGAAGTTTGCAGATGATACAACAGTGATCATTTGAGACAACGATGAATCTGCATACAGACGGGAGGTTAAACAACTAGCCTCGTGGTGCGACTGGAACAATCTGGAACTGAACACACTCAAAACCGTAGAAATGGTGGTAGACTTTAGGAGAAACCCTCCCATACTACCACCTCTTACAATACTAGACAACACAGTATCAACAGTAGAGACCTTCCAATTTCTAGGTTCTATCATATTTCAAGACCTAAAATGGATACCTAACATCAAAAATGTCATCAAAAAAGCACAACAAAGAATGTTCTTTCTCCGCCAACTCAGGAAGCTCAAACTGCCCAAGGAGCTGCTGATTCAGTTCTACAGAGGAATTATTGAGTCTGTCAGCTGCACCTCTATAACTGTCTGGTTCAGTTCTGCAACCCAACAAGACAGACACAGACTTCAGAGGATAATCAGAACTGCAGAAAAAACAATTACTACCAAACTGCCTTCCATTGAGGACCTGTATACTGCACGAGTCAAAAAGAGGGCTGTGAAAATATTTACTGACCCCTTGCATCTTGGACATAAATTGTTTCAACTCCTACCCTCAAAATAATGCTATAGAGCACTGCATACCAAGACAACTAGACACAAGAACAGTTTTTCCCTGAATGCCATCACTATGCTAAACAAATAATTCCCTCAACACTGTCAAACTATTCACTAGGTCTGCATTACTGTTACTATTAATCTTCTCATTGTTCCTATCACCCATCTCCTCCCACTTATGACTTATGACTGCAGGACTGTAACTTTGTTGTTTGTATCTTTATGATTTATATTGATTGTTTCCTAGTATGATTTGATTGCTTATTTGTACCTTATGACTATCATTAAGTGTTGTACCTTATGATTCTTGATGAATGCATCTTGTCTTTTTATGTACACTGAGAGCATATGCACCAAAGACAAATTCCTTGTGTGTCCAATCACACTTGGCCAATAAAGAATTCTATTCTATTCTATTCTATTCTATTCTATTCTATTCTATTCTATTCTATTCTATTCTATTCTATTCTATTCTATTCTATTCTATTCTATTCTTAGCGGTATCAAACACAAATAAAAAAGAAATGAATTCCAAATGCTAGCAGTGAAAAACAATGATGAAAATTAATTAAAGAACAATTAGAATCTCGTTTTGAGAAGATCATCCTTTGCACTCATCCTCTGATTCACTCTCTGGTTTCTTTGCATTTGAGGAATAATAATCACTGACTAATTAAAAAAAGTACATCTCTTAAAGATTTAGCTAAGATTTCATTCCAAGCTGACAACCCATTTATATAAAAGTCATAGTCCTGCTCTAATTGTCATCCCATATAGTTTTATCTTTGGTCTTTTTGGTATTTGTATGCTAATCACACAAAAAGCAAATAAACCTAGATTGGAAATCAAAGATTGGTTGTGTACAAGTAATCGAGTGCGTGAATGCTTTATTTAAAGATAGAAGCTTTCTAAACCAGGTGTTATTATTGAACTAAGACTATCTATCCTTTTTGACACTTTTTAAATTAAGTTCTTCCTCTAATTTATGTTTTTGTCAGCATTGTTCCCATACTTGGTTTTAAACTGATTCTTTTTTTCTTTGGTATGTAATTAAGTACCACGAAGTGTGTGCCTATTTGTGTCAGTGGAACAAAGAAAAAAATATTTTAATGATCCTAGCAACTCAGTTTAACAAATTGATAATTTGTATATAGCAGCAGAATTATACAAGCTTAGGAAATATCTGAAGAACCAAGGCATGTCTGAAGAACCTAAGATATCATTTTCACCTCTTTACCTCAATATTTCTTCCTTATATTCCCTTCATTTTTATTCTAGTCATGTTCCAACAAGACTATATCTTTTTCATATAAAATTAGGAGATCAAAAACAAACCAAAGCAATAATGCTGAGGTCGAAACATCAATGTATTTTCTTCACTGCTTCTTTGCTCTTCTCTCAGCAACTCTTGTACCAGAAAGTTAAAAAAAGACTGTAAAAATGGATTTACAGATTTCAGATTACAGATTAACAGGGCTGGAAGGGACAGTATTGTACTGTAGGTCATCTAGTCCAACCCCTTGCTCAAGCAGGAGACCCCCACACCATTTCCAACAAATGGCAGTCCAATCTCTTCTTGAAAGTTTCAAGTGTTGAAGCTCCCACAACTTCCGAAGGCAAGCTGTTCCACTGGTTGATCATTCTCACTGTCAGAAAGTTCCTCCTTATTTCCAGGTTGAATCTCTCCTTGATCAGTTTACATCCATTATTCCTTGTCTGGCCTTCAGGTGCTTACATACCCAGCAGTTTAATGTTTCTAGACTCTAATTCAGGGGTGGCCAAACTATGGTTCTTTGAGGACCTGTGGACTTCAACTCCCAGAATTCCTGAGCCAGCTATGTATGCATACAGGTCCTCAAAGAACCATAGTTTGGCCACCCCTGCATTGGATTTTACTGTTTCTAGAATTCTGATTGGATATATATTTCATATGACATTATACAAGAGAGATTATAGTTTGGAGACAGCATCATAAAACATGCTTTGCCATTCATTAAATTTCTTCCTTGGTTTCTGAATCCTGATTTTCAGTATACTTCCATTACTATTTCATCAAATTTTCATAACAGTCATGTAATCAATACAAACCTTTGTAGGAACCACAGAGAAAAGTGGATGGAGAAACTCTGTTTTCCCCATTATTTACATATTTGTTTTAAAGTAGTATCAAGTTACAATTATATGCCTTCAGCTGCTTTAAAGCTTTGGTCTATAGACAAATAATATATATGTGCTAATCAAGAATTTAATTATAAAAGTAACTCAGACTACAATTGCTCACAAACTCTGATGGAAAATGTGTAATTTATGAGTTTGAAAACAAATAAGCAACAACAAACAGAGGGGGGGGGTGTTGATAGAATCAAAACAAGCCTTGACCCTCCCCCCAAAAAGTTTTAGATATTGCTGAAAATAAAATTCTTATGTTCAGTCTAAGTAGATATCAAAGAAACAAGACCAAACCCCCACATTCTTTCTAAAAAAGAATTATGGTTTATGGAAGCAGTATCTCTTTAAGTTAATCAATTATCTTGCTTATAATTTCCCTCTTAAAATATAGTCCTATGCATGTAATCCAAAGTAAATATTTTGAATTCAGATAGTGGCCTAGAGTTGCAGTCTTAAATTACTAAGCAAAATCTGAGTAAAAAATGGATGTCTTTAACAACTTAATTATCAATCTTATTAATACTCAGTTGTTGCTATTGTTTTGAGAAGCTAAATATTTTTAATAGTAATATACAATATATACGCATTTTAATTGTTCAATTAATGTGCACAATTAATGTGTATTAGAAACATTGGGTATAATTTTGCAATCAGACTTTTAACCGGAACAAAAAGAAAGAAAAAACAAACAAACTGAAGGCTTGATTTTGACTGCTCAAAAGCTAGCTATTTGAAGAAATGCAATGAAGGCTGAAGAATCATCAAATGATTCAAAATACAGATTGTAGAAAGAGGCAGAAGAAACTGTAGACCATATACTCAACTTATCCAAGAGCAAACGAATTATAAATAGCAACATAAACTCAGTCCAGAACGATTCACTGGAACATATATAAAACATATATAAAAATTATTATGTCAGTTATGAAACATTGGTGGATATATAGAATTGAAAAAAGTGGTTGAAAATGAGCTGTGGGACTTCCAAATTCAAACTGATAAAATCTTCTCTCATAACTCAACAGATTTAACTATAATTGAAAAGAAAAAAAGTGTGGATATGTGGCAATACCGGGAAATAGTAGCACAGAAGACAAAGAATTGGAGATCAAGAACTAAAAATCAAAATTGAAAGATTATGGCATAAACTGGCCATGTGGCTCCAGTGGTATTTGGCACATTGGGTGCCATACCAGAACACATTCAACAGCATCTAGAAAAGTTGTGCATGGCAAAATTTCCATTTGTCACTTACAAAAGGCCACGCTGCTTCGATCCACACATACACTACAATGATACTTTACAACATCCTACATTCTTAGGAAGAACTCATTGTGGATGAAGGCCAACACTAGCTAAAGAACTGGTAGTTGTAATTTTAAACTTTTGTGTATACAATAATAATCAGGAAAAATCTGGTTGAAATTTATCTAACTTCTTTAATTCAGACTCTATTTCTCTCAAATCCAGGGTATTTAAGACTTAAGCCTGATTTTGCCAACCTATTTGAGCACAACTGGAATTTATCAACATAAAAATTATTAAATTATTAAATTGCCTAACCCAGTTCATTGCATTTCTAGTAAAATGCCTAAATGTTAATTTCTTCTTTTAAAAAAATCAGTGAAAGGTTTTTCTTGTTAACTTGCTAACTGAAATATATATTGATACTGAGTCATCTTAGAGGCGGCATAAAATTGTTTCATTTTCCATTCCCCTCTTTTTTTGTATTTATGCTTCACGTAGCCAATATTAAGCTGTTTCTTAGAAAGTTGATCTTTGTATCATTTTTCAGGGCAGCGGAGATGATGGTAAATTAATTATGCATTTTCCATGCTATGTAATATTAGTATTAATAACAGAATGATGAGGCTGTTAAAATGATAGAAAGGTAGATACTACATGCAATTGAATTGCCTTCAGTGCCTTTATTTAGACAATTACTGTACAGTCAAAAATGGCTCGCCAGCTTACAATGGCCTAGCTCAGCATTCTCATTATAGACACTGTTCTAAAGATATTATGAATATATCTTCACAATTTACACTGTCATGGCAAACAACTTATGAAATCTCTGTTTGAACTTTAACAAGTACCATATCAAAACAAAGGAGAATTTTTTTATAAAATACATAAAAAATACAAATTAGAGAATTTTATAAAAGCCAATATATTTGTTCTTCTATAACATTTTTTTCAATTAATTGTATTAATAAAAATGTAGTATATTTGCTTGCTGGAACAGGGTTAACTTTTAATAAAAGGGACGACATGATTGCAGCTTACAAACACCTGGAAGACTTTCATACAGAGCATAGAAATGACGCTTTGGAGAGCAGGACTGGAATCAAATGGCATAAATTATAGATAAGTGAATTTTAACTAAACATGATGAGAAGCACGTTAACAATGGGAAATATTCAAATACATTGTATTAAGAGATAGTGAACCCTACTTTTCACTCTCGCTATTTAAACTGGATGGACTAAGCTATTTAAAGGCTGGATGGACATCTGTCTATTTTATATTCAGACAACTTGCTAATTGATATTTTTATGCTAAGCAAGTATTATTTATTGCAATAAAAATCAGCAGTATTACTGATGATTTAAAAATTAATATTTTAAAATTTGTGTCTTTGAATAATAGAATAGATTTCTGGATTTTGTAATGTACTTTCTGGGTTTTGTTAAAAATTATCTTGTATCTCATTGTAATATATTCTAAATTATTTATTTCAAATCTTCAAAATAATCCTTTATATGTGATCAATGCCAGGTTTTGACCCCCAAATGTGTGATTTAGCAGCCCAAGATGGTCTCTGAACATCAAAAGAGTTTCTCTCTCTTACTACCAATTATTATAATTAAAACAAATGTGTGCCAGAATTATGTGATAGTTTTCTAGTTCATGGGTTATGACATGTAGACAGTTATTTTCCCCCCACTATCTCTTCTTTTATCATTTTATCTACATGCCAATCCATTTTTTGTTTTCCAAACCTTTCTTCAGTTAGAAAACATGGTCCCAGTTATACATAATAAATTATCTTCCTTCACCATCTTCCCAGCCACATAGGAAGATTATCTAAGTCATTGTCCCATTTCAAAGGAATAATTAGTCATCCTGCTGGTTGAGAAAAAGAAAATGTGAGATTATGTACGCATGTCTTGTTTGTCTTCTTAAAGGTAATTTTTTTTCATTAGATTGACTTACACTAACCCTTTGTGAGATGTGTTTTCCTGCTCACAGATATGGAATGACCTCAATATAGACATTTATTAATATAACAAGTTGAAGAGTCACATTTAGGATTTTTTTTTATGTTGCCGAATTCATTGTTAAGGAAAGTTTTTTTTCGTATCAGTATAACTTTCTTTTTTTCATTTCACTTCTGGTCAACACTGAATTGAGCAGGTTGCACCTTAGGGTGATAAATGAGTCATTAATAATATGGAATTGTGCCAGGTGTGTTTATTGTTTTATGACAATTCACATATTTAGAATGCAATCTTTTAATCTTTCTATAACAGATGGCTTTTAAACTGAGTTTCCAAGCTTTGGTTATTTTAATAGAGTTTTTTTTAAAAAAATATCATTAAGGTTTTAAATGATGTAGAAAACTCAGGCAGTATGTTGGGAAATATTTTATTCTTTTTGGAGTACTGCTTTTGGCCGATAAGGGGGGGGGGGGAATTAAAGTTCTTGGAATATCAGATGGAATCAGAAGAAGTGACCAATGTAGTACATTAGACAATCATTCTCTACCAAAATAATCTTGTAATATTCTATATTGCCAATGTAGTAATTTCTTCATGGAGTACTTATTTACTCTCTCAATGACCAACTTTTTGTGGTGGACTATTCTTCATGCATACAAAATAGTATACTTTCTCCTTAACAACTGATAAATAACTAAAAAATATATATGTAATTTTTGTAAATATTCATGTCACGTTGCAATATTAGCCTGGACTAAGTGTTAGCCACTTTAAGCATCACAATCTTATGAAAAAAAATAATAACAATCATTTATTTATTTATTTAAATGGTCAAACTGTCCATAAAGCTTTCTGAGTGGTTTACAATAGAACAAACCACACTAAAAATAACCCCACCATTTGAATAAAAATATGTGCAATAAAATTAAATAAAAATGCACAATAAAAACAACATATAACCTAGGCAGCTGCAAGATAGTCATTCAAAGTCTAAAACAGTATGAATGAAAATACAGTTAAAGGCCAATTAGAAAGCCTTAGAAAATGGAAAGATTTGCACCTGGTACCAACTTGAGCACCAACTTAGTTGTTATGGGGAGGAAAATCTATAAATGTGTTGCCACCATAGAAAAAGCACTCCTTCTTATGGAGGCTTATCTAACCTCCTTTGGCAGGATGGACCTGGAGGAAACTTCTTAGATGATGTTATTGCTTACATAGCTACATGCAGAAGGAGGTTTTCCTTCAGGTAAATAAAGTCCTTCACCATTTAGGACTTTAAAGGTCAAAACCAGCATTTGAACTGAGGTTGACAACAGTCCAGTATAAATGCTGAAATACTGGCATAATATCATATCAGCCAGTCCCAGTGAGAAACCTAGTCACTCTATCACCATGTAAGGTGGGTGCATATTCTCCATGACAGGAAAGGCTCCATTCTACTGGACATATGTACCATCCACAAGTACCATCTTCATGTTATCAGAATTAAGATTCTTATAATCCTACTATTTATCATCTTATTGAATTAAGTTGAATAGAGTTGACTCTCAGTGTACATGCAATGCAACACAATCATCATCGTCATCACATCAATAAGAGTAAGAAAAATGAGTAAGAAAGATAATAAGAAAGATAAATAATAATCCTATAGTCATACTATTTGGATAAATACACATAGACATTAGACAGCACTGTGAAAATTAGGGGTTCATCAGAATGATAGGGGGGAAAACTGTCCCTATGTCTAGCTGATTTTGCAATGCCTTTGAGAGCAATTCCAAGGGGATGAATTGAAACAGTTTATGTTCAGGATGTGAGGGGATGTAGATGTTTTCTCAGGCCTCGTTGTGACCTGCATGATATACAGGTCTTCTATGGAAGGCAGGCTGCTTGCAATTGTTTTTTCTGCAGTCTTAACTGCAGTCTGTACCTGCCCTGTTTAGTTGCTGTACCAAACCAGACAGTTATAGAAGTACAGATGACAGACTCAGTAATTCCTCTGTAAAACTATATCAACAGCTCCTGGGCAATCTGAACTTCATGAGTTGACTTAGAAAGAATATTCTTCACTGTGCCTTTTTAATGATGGTTCTAGTGTTAAGTGTCTATTTCAAGTCCTGAAGATTATAGAACCCAAATATTTGATTACTGTTGATACTGTGCTGTCAAATTTGGTAAAAGGTGATGAAATGGAAGAGCTCCTCCTAAAATCCATTGCCATCTCTACAGTTTTCATCGCATTCTAGATTGTTACAGCTGAACTACAGTGCCAGTTGTTCAACCTCCCATCTGTATGCAGACTCATCACCATCTTGAATGAGGCCAATAACCATTATATCATTATTGGCCACATTCAGGATTTGGTCAGGCAAGCAAAGGAAGGAAGGAAGGGAGGGAGTGGGGGAGCAAGGAAGGAAGGAAGGAAGACATAAATGATTCTCATGACTTTTAGCTGCTGGTCCCAACTCCTGTTCTCACTTCCAACATCCCCTTCTACCCCACTATACATCTGCTTTGCTGATTTTAATCACTATTTCCAGGGGCTGCATAGGGCAGGGCTGTCAAACTTCCGACCCACGGGCCGGATATGTCATGCGCTGGCCACGCCCATGCCCAGTTTAGCGAAGGGGGGGGAAAGTCCCAATATGTCACGTGACACCGCTGTGACGACATGAGTTTGACACCCCTGGCATAGGGAGTGTTAAGTATTTATCCCTGGTTTTGATTGGATTGTGGTGTTTTCTGACTTGAATCTGAACCAAATCTAAGTTACTATTGCCCTTTCTGAACCTTTGGTTAATTCCACGTATTATTTAGCTGTTGTGAAAAGCATTCAGCAAACGTATGTTAGGATTTAGCTGTTGCTGTTGCTGTTATTGTTTAGTTCTATAAGCGCCATGAAATAGAGACATACTAGTGCATTGGAAGAAATGCATGGCATTCCAATCACCCATCATCAATCAGGTGGGATCACAAATTGCTCCAGCTTGTAGCCTGTTTGAGAAACCAGTTTTTTTAAAAAAAAAATCTAATGATTGCAGAGTCAGATCTAAATGAGCCTTGAGTGGAATAGTATTACCCAGGCAGGAACAGGAAAGTGCACTTTGGCAGTCTAAAAGAGGCAGGAAAACTGATTTTGCTCCTTACAGAAAATCAGGTTTTATTTATCTTATTTTTAGCCTACATCTATCTGCTTGCCTATATAACTAATTGACTTCCCCTCCCCCCAAAGAAATGTCATAAACCTTCAATGGCTTTATTTGAAGGAACCACACAGCTTGAAATCCCAAACACTTTTTAGATCATGTAAATGCAATGCATATTCTTAAAGATCATTCTTCCACATCCAATTTTTATTGACTGGAAGAATTTGTTTCTTTGAAAAAAATACCACATACTATTGTATTAAACTGTGTCATGCGAAAACATGCAGAATTTTCAATGCAGATAGAAAATTAATAGCCTTAGCATCCTTCATATATTACATGTACCCGTACAAATATAAGTGGGTTTAGTGGGTTTTATATATCTTTTATTTTATATTTATATTTATTTTATTCCATATTAGCAATTATTCAGTAACTTGGAATTGTCTTTCTAGCATATTTAAAAGATAAGGAATTTTGATTTCCTTCAGTCTCAAGAACTTTCCCTGCACGCTTCTGTTTTAGTTTAAACTTTCAATCCTTCTTGTCCCACTGCCGTCTGACTACATACAACAGTTGAATAAGTATCTGGTAGCCTTTCTAACTGTGGTCTTGTCTTTGCCTTTAGTAACATCAAAATTAAAAACATTAAAAATGTAATGTAACAAAATTGCATTTGAATGTAATTAATGTCATTACCTAAAATGTAATGATTAATACATAAAAATACTGAATAGATAACAAGAAAGAATAAATGAAGAAGCAATCTGAACTTAAAATAGCAAGAATTATGATGCCTTAAAGAAGCTTCAAAATTTTTCTTCCAACTAAAGATTACAAAAAGAGTTAGTAAGCATATTCTTACTTCCAAACAGAGAATGATTCGTTTTAGTAGCACTGATCAGTCCTAAATATCATGGGACAATAAACACAATCCTCAAATAAAGACAACTAATTTATACATTTATTAGGCAATTTATTTGTTTTTAGGAATATATATGTTTTAATTTTGTAGCAGCTAATGTATTAGGAAGACATGAAAGGCTTGTTTTCAAGTTTTATGTAAATTTTAAGGCAGTCAGTTTTGGAAAACGTCAACAAATAAACTTAATTTAAACAAACTCAATTTCCTTTTGCTTTATTTTAGCACAGGGTACTGTCTTTAAATAAAGAGGGAGATGTCCAAATGTACAAGTTGGGATTAAATTATCCTGCTTACACCAAACTTTTCAAAATATAATGTAAAATAAACTTCAACCAAATATACACATGTTGACATTTGAATATGCTGTTTTGAAGCCCTCAGCTTTCTGGAGCATCCTGCTGTGTCCCCTGCAGAGTCTTCATCACTATCATCAGTCATGCATAAAATAATTGTTTTTCTGCTTTTACAAGGAAATCAAGAATACTAGACATTCTGTTTGAAATGAAAATGAAGGCAACATGCTTAATCACATCAAGAACGGTCAGCTTTGTCTTCGAAACATGCATATAAGTGAAAAACAAACAGTTTACTGTAAGGCTTTATGCTCTGATAATTAAACTTTTCTATACTTAAACTAATGTTGCTTATGAATAAATGGATTGCCAAAAAAGCAGTATTTACTATAAATGAAGTAAGAGGCAGAGCATAATTATGACAAGTGTTTCTTATTATAGGTGGCCAAATGGACAGACAGGAAGCAGATAAAAACATATAGATCTTTAAGATTTTTTTAAAAAGTTTTTAGTACCAAATTAACCTTTCTTGAACAACTTGTAATTATTGCATAATATGGATAGTGTGAAATTTTTGAATGGCCAGACGTTCAATGCAAGTATATTGTGCCAAGCAAAATTACCAGGAAACATATATTTCTAATATTGAGTTATCAATGTTACAATCACTGTTTTATGGAGTTGCTGAAAAGACATAAATGAAACAAAATATTGGCTTTGTTTTTAAGTTGTTGCCCTGCCTAAACTAATGAGCTGAAAGGAAGAATATTCAATTTTAGAAAATCAGAAAAGAAATATAAACCATAGTGCTGAAACCACATTCTCCCAGAGGAAACAAAGTCTTCCAAAACAAGTGAATTTAGTGGTAACGATTGCATATAATTGTTTTAAGTTCTCAGATGCAGACTTTTGTAGTCCTGTGGAAACATGAGGTCTAAACTTAGTTTTTTATTGCGTTATTTGCTCACAATTCCACCTGACTGTGTATTAAACAGTGGCATCAGACTTACATATTCACCAATAGATATTTGATATATATTTTAAAATATATTTGATATATATTTTAGAATGTTAGTGCTTTATTTATAAGATATGTGTCTGTGCATTTAGGTAGACAGGCAGATAGACAGACAGAAAGTCTCCATTCAGTTTATTTTTCTTCCTGTTCTGTAGTCAGTTATGGGCACATCTGACTTTTTGAAAATGAACCTTTATATGTGTTCCTAATGTACAAAGATTGGCATGTACCTTCAGAGGTCTTCAAACTTGGCAGCTTTAAGACTTGTGGACTTCAATTCCCAGAATTCTCCAGCCAGCATAGCTGGCTGGAGAATTCTAGGAGTTGAAGTCCACAAGTCTGAAAGTTGCCAAGTTTGAAGACCTCTGTATCTACTTTGTCTACATTCCAAGCAGGGGCGGGTTACTCACTTACCCATGCCGGTGCGCTACGCGCGCATCTCCACGTTTTGGATGCGCTTGCTCGCACATGCGCGGAAGCAAAATGTCACCGAAATCTTGCGAGGGACACGCTCGTGTGTGAGATTTTGTTTGATTTTGCTTTCGCGCATGCGCAAAAGCAAAATCGCCCAAAAATTCTCAGAAAAAGATGGCAACGCGCGTGACGGACCGGCGGAGAGGGCTCCGGAGCTGTCGCATGCAAATTGCACAATCGGCCGCTCCCTACCGGAGCTACGCACCAGACAACTCCGGCAGGAACCCACCACTGATTCCAAGGAACTGCTTTTCTTCTGCTCTCTGTTTCTTTCAGCCTGTTTTAATTTATTCCTTCCTTCCTTCCTTCCTTCTCCCTAATCTTCCTTGGGGTCATTAATTTATTTTTTAAAATCATGTAGCTATTTCTTTGTACAAAGACAACCTGCCCTAGTATAGCTTTGCTCTAATCTTCTGTCATTTCAGTATTAGACTCTTCAGCGTTCTTCCCACTCTCTTCATATTTTCTACTACTCCAACTCTGTTATTCTGTTACAGTATATGTATTTACTGACTCTTCATAGACAACGAAAAGCTGATTCCTCTAGGTTTGTCGGTGCAAACTGCAGACATACTCATATTCAGCAAAACTAAAAGGAAAGTATACAAGTATGTTTAAATGTTCTCCACAAATTTAAATCTAGCTGAATTCAGCTTCAAATGGGACCTTGAGATACTGTAAGTATGAAGCATGGGCATATTATGCACAGAAACAAAGCAGATCATTTTTAAACTCCTGTCAGCTCAAGCTGCAAGGAAGTTTGCTTTTACAATTGGATTTCACAAAGCCCAATGCCTTACCCTACTCCCACTTTCACAGTTCAGTTTCATGCACATCATTTGGCCTTCCTCTTTTATTTTAGGTGATGATATCTTTTATTCACATACCTAGAAAAGATGTCCTTGACTGTGCTCACTATAGACATTAATACTGTTAAGGGTGGATTATAAAATTCTCAGCCAAGATCTGATACATAAGGGAAATTTTTTTCAATAGCACTGACAGCAGTGCTTTTCATTTTAAATAGAAAAACTCTGGGGCACATGCTCTCTCTCTCTCTCTCTCTCTCTCTCTCTCTCTCTCTCTCTCTCTCTCTCTCTCTCTCTCTCTCTCTCTCTCTCTCTCTCTCTCTCCTTATTTATATTTTTTTAGAACAGTGTTTTCAAATTAGAAACACTGGTAAAATCAATGAAGCATTTATTTTCAAGAATCCATCTTGAAAATCTGCTAGATTCAAATTTCAAATCTTGAAATACTTCTCACCTTAAGGGTTGCCTATCATAGCCTGCAATTTACCTAATATAACAACAATCATATTCATATCCATAATCTTTATTGAATTAAGTTGATTATCCACCAAGCCCTTCACCTGTTTTCCTTTGGAAATGCAACAAAGGCAGCATATGAAGAAAGTTTTTAAATTGCTTTCTTCCAGCATGAAATCTTTACATAAGGCAGAGAAAGAACCTTATCTGAAATCTAGAGAGCTGCTACTAGTTAGTGTAGCTAAAATAGTTTTAACAGTTGACATTTCTGAATAACAACCACCACCATAGTATGAAGTAAAAGACAACAATGAGAAGTATATGTTTCTTACTTCCAAGCAGAGAGGTAAAACATGGCAATGTGTATTTGAGTTTTAAAGGCTGAAGTCACTTTATAGGGGAGATAGGCAGCATAAACATTTAGTAAACAAACAAATGGTTACCATGTGGTATTTCATCCAACAGTACTTCTTTCCATTTGAAGCACAAAGGTTGCCTGGGTTGTCAGGTCAGCCATTTTCCACTGTTTTTTTAAAAAAATATTTATTTGTCAAACATGTACAGGATAGTAGTTGTTTGTATAAACATAAGTAAAAAGTTCCGATAAAGAGGACAATAGGACAGTAGGACAGGGATGGTAGGCACAGTGGTCGCTTATGGACGCCCCTTACAGACCTCTTAGAAATGGGGAGAGGTTGACTGTAGACAGTCTAAGGTTAAAGTTTTGGGGGTTTGGGGAAGAAACCACAGAGTCAGGTAGTGCATTCCAGGCATTGATCACTCTGTTGCTGAAGTTGTATTTTCTGCAGTCTAGTTTGGAGCGGTTTACATTAAGTTTGAATCTATTACGTGCTCGTGTATTGTTGCGGTTGAAGCTGAAGTAATCATTGACAGGAAGGACTTTTTGATATATGATTTTATGAATTTAGATCAGATCGGAGGCGGCATAGCTGTAAATTGTCTAATCCCAATATTTAAAGTCTGGTGGAATAAGGTATTTTATTGCGAGCAGAGGAGTGGAGGACTCTTCAAGTAAAATATTTCTGGACTCTCTCGATTGTATTAATGTATGTTATGCAGTGCGGGTTCCAGACAGGTGAGCTGTATTCCAGAATTGGTCTAACAAATGTTTTGTATGCTCTGGTTAGCAGTGTATTATTGCCAGAGAAGAAGCTACGCAAGATTAGATTTGCAGAGGCAAACCTTTTTCTTCAGTTTACAACTTTCTTCCACAATCTATACTGGGACTACCATGTACTGTATATACTACAAAAGGTTGTCTAATCACCAGGTGACAACAACAATAACAAAAAACAGAGAAAATGCATACAGGTAGTCATCAACTTACAACAGTTCTTTTAGTGACTGTTCAAAGTTACAACGGCACTGAAAACAGTGATTTATAACCAGTTTTCACAGTTACAACCTTTTTAGCATCCCCATGATCACATGATCAAAATTAAGATGCTTGGCAATTGGTCCATACTTATGACCTTTGCGGCGTCCCAAGGTCACATGATCACCTTTTGTAATCTTCTGACAAGCAAAGTCAATGGGGAAGCCAGATTCACTTAACAACCGGGTTATTCACTTATCAACCGCAGGGATTCACTTAACGTGGCAAGAAAGGTCATAAAATGAGGCCAAACTCACTTAACAACTGTCTCATTTAACAACTGAAATTTTGGGGTCAATTGTGGTTGTAAGTTGAGGACTACCTGTATTTTGTTTGTCTGGATGTTTGGACCCCAGATAAGTAACTCTAATCTACAGTATGATATGATCATTTCAGTCTACCTAATGATAAGTCTGGCCTACATTGTAACTAAATTGCTTCTAAGCAAATAAAATGCATAGCAGTTTGTTATTTTTACATGTAATTACATCTAAACAAAATATATATTGTAAATTTCACTAACCAGGCAGCAAACGTACTTTTATTAAACACCTATGCTGACCAAAAATGAAAGGAGTTGATAAAATTTGTAAAAAATTTCCTCTAGCTATACCTTGTTCTTCATGTGGTTATACTTATCTTAAATATAATTTAAAGGTAATGTATGGCAATCTCAGTTCATTCCTTTATCAACTACAGACATATGGAATGAAAGCATCACAATGCTATATAACATTATATAACAATATTGTATAAATTATAGACTATATTGTATAGATTATATAGATTATATATCTAATCTTATTCTGGTTTTAAGACTATATTAGCATGGGTCACCTTCAGCGGTGGGTTGCTCCTGGTTTGGCCTGGTTCTGTGAATCGGTAGCACCGGTGGCGGGAGGCTCTGCCTGCCCACCCACTCGAGACGCTTCTGCGCATGCGCAGAAGCATCACGCATGCGTGATCATGAGCGTTAACCGGTAGCAACAGGTTCTAGAACCCATTATTGGTCACCTTGTTCCCTTCTCATCCAAGAAGCTTCTTCATCTCTGACTGGATGGTGGGGAATTCAGAGCTGAAGAAGCTTCTTGGATGAGAAGCGAAACGTCTTCAAAGAAAAGCAAGAAAGTCCAGTTGCCTCTTGAAAAAGCACCTCTGGAACAACCATGACCTGGATGACTGAGAATGTCCATAGATATTTGAATTATGAAAATGAGTCAGTGAGAAAACATGAAGATTTCTTGTTTAGAACTGGGCTCCATAGCCTTCTTGGTCTTTCATAATTTGATTCCGTCTATGATAGACTGCACTTTTGTTCTCAGTATTTCCCAGTTTCTCTGTGCAACCATTATTCATAATGAGATGTAAAAAAAATGATGTGTTATAGAAATACATCCAATAACCCAACAGTCATTCAACAACTGGATAGTCCATGGAAATTCCTCCATGTTGTTGTAATGTTTCCATGGAATTGGCACACTTCATTTCGCTAAGATACAGATGTCAAAACGTATTTATTAATAGCATGGACACCAGTAGAAGTAGAGTTTCTAAGTTTCAGCAATATGTACTATGAATACCAGATCTGGAGGTTTAGTTGATGGTGCAACTTTACACTGAATAAGCATTTGGATTTCTGAACAATAGGTTTGAATAGTATCCATAGTATTTTTTTCCCATAAGAAACTGTTCCTCTACTTCTTTGAATCCTGCATGTACACTCTGGGAATATGCTTAATTGCAAGCACATTAACAGAATGAAAACAGTTTCAGGTTGTATAGAGACTGGAATTATCTTTGAAGGCAGAGCTATCCATGGAGGTTAGAGTATTTCTCAGCCTTACATTTTATTTCACGGAAGGAAACTGCTGGCACTTAAAACTGGCAGTGCTGCTATCCTCTTAAAACCTCGATTACTAATACCATGTGATGTCTTACAGAAAGCTGGATAACATATGTATCAGTTTGTACCCAGTACAAAGCTTCTCATAAATAAATAAGGCTAGAGGGATGTTTTGATGGCAGAGGGCAGCATTTTGTTCCTTTCTCATTGAAAGATAGCCCTGGTTTTAGAAAAGATATGTTTTGTGGCAAAAAGCACTGCTGTCATCTGGTTAAGTGCTGAGATGTTGAGACACGAAGCTCAAGTAAGTATTTCAGCTTAATCTTGGATAGAACTGATTTACTTTGTAGAATTTCAGAGTCTATTTATTTTATAGCACGGCAGCTTGTTTGTCTTGACTCACCGTGACTTGCAATTTTTCTTCCTTTTTTAATGAAAAAGGAGAAGTTCGATGAAAGATTTTAAAGGGAAAAAAAGAAAAAATGAGTTTAAAAATGTAATCATAGAGAGTATGAGAATAAAATTATATAAAGCACCAGCTCAGATGCATATTATTTGATATTAAAAAGAAAATTAAGCCGGGGTAAAATTATTATACATGTAGTGATGCTGGCAGACTAACACTATAATCCCCCACACACTTCCTTATAACCAAGCTTTAATTCCACTGCAATATACTTCCAAGAAGATGGCATTTAGCATCACAGTGAAAGCAAGCTGGTCACACTGCTGCAACATTTCAAACAGTAAAGAAATGGGACATATAACATGGAGTGGTAGGTAGATGAATTCATTTTCTTTCTGCCAAATGATATGGTATATATCAGTGATGGCGAACCTTTTTCCCCTCGGATGGCGAAAACGCGTGCGCGTGCGCTGTCACGCACGTGTGAGTGCCCACACCCATAATTCAATGCCTGGGGAGGGTGAAAACGGCCTCTCCCGCCCCCGCAGAGGCCCTCTGGAGGCCGGAAATAGCCCATTTCCCGACTTCCGATGGGTCTGGTAGGCCCGTTTTTCGCCCTCCCCAGGCTCCAGAGGCTTCCCTGTAGCCTGGGGAGGGCGAAAACACCCCCTCGGAGGCCCTCTGGAAACCTAAAATGCCCTCACAGAGCCTCCACACGAGCCAAAAATCAGCTGGCCGGCACGCACATGCATGCTGGAGTTGAGCTAGGGCAACGGCTTGCGTGCCGGCAGATATGGCTCTGCGTGCCACCTGTGGCACGCGTGCCATAGGTTTGCCATCACTGGTATATATGATAAAAGAAAAGGAACTAAATCATTGTTCTTAACTGTTCTTCAGAATAACAGAGTTGGAAGGGACCTTGAAGGTCTTCTAGTCCAACCCCCTGCTCAGGAAACCTGCTGTCCCACTGCTCAGGAAACCAGATAACATTTCAGACAAATGGTTGTCCAATCTCTTCTTCAACACTTCCAGTGTTGGAGCATTCACAACTTCTGGAGGCAAGCTGTTCCACTGATTAATTGTTCTGTCAGGAAATTTCTCCTTAGTTTTAGGTAGCTTCTTCCCTTGAATACTTTCCATCCATTGCTTCTTGTCCTGCCTTCAGGTGCTTTGGAGAATAGCTTGATCCCCTCTTCCTTGTGGCAGCTTCTCAAATATTGGAACACTGCTATCTAGTCCTTTTCATTAAACCAGACATACCCAATTCCAGGAACTGTTCTTTATATGTTTTAGCCTCCAGTTCCCTAATCATCTTTGTTGCTCTTCTCTGCACTCTTTCTAGAATCTCTAAAAATTTTTTTTACATTGTGGCAACCAAAACTGGATGCAGTATTCCAAATGTGGTCTTACCAAGGCATTATAAAGTGGTATTTTCACGTGATCTTGATTCTATCCCTCTGTTAATGCAGCCTAGAACTGTGTTGGCTTTTTTGGCAACTGCAGTTTTTTGGCAACTGCAGCACCTTGCTGGCTCATATTTAAGTGATTGTCTACTAGTACTTCCACTTATTATGAAGAAATAAGAATTTTTTAAATCAGTGGGATCAACGTTCAAGCACTATTATTTTTAAGTTCAAAATCACTTAAGCAAATAAATATGGATATATGAAGTTGGATTTTATTCACACAGTATAAAAGTTTTCTCCCCAGTGCATGCTGCTTTCATACTACTTTCAAAGTACTCCAGAACCCTTCCTCCCTGTAGAATGTAAGCATTTGGATCAATATGTTAACAGTGTAATACAATAGCACTTGTAAATTTCATACAAAAATCAGAGAGCAAAATGAAGTATAATTTTTCATTTGTCTCTTTTCCCTGTTTTCTTCATTTCTTAGATAAGTTAATTTGAATGAAATGTAATATATCCTTTCATTCATTTTAAAAAATAGTCTGTACCTTGCTACAGCACCATCTTCCTTATTTATAAAGCTCTCAATGATACTCATTCCTAAATCTTCCACCTCTGAGATACTTGGATTTCCTCCAAGAAAAGCAATTTGTTTCCTATTGTGTGTGTGTGTGTTTGTCTGTTTGGGCTTGTATAATTCAGTGGTGGGTTCCTACCGGTGCAGCCCACTCTATCGCACCAGTAGCGGTGGGCTGGTGATGTCACCAAGAGACTACCGACCTGGTGCGGTCGATTGCCGGTCCCTAGGAGCCGCCATCTTTTTTGGGAATTTCTGGGGTTTTTTTCTTCCTGCACATGCGCGGAAGCAAAATCGCGCTGAAATCTCACGAGGGGACGCACGCGCGTGAGAGATTTCGGTGATATTTTGCTTCTGCACATGCGCAGAAGTAAAATCACATGAGGGGGCGCATGTGCATAGCGAGGGGGCGCACACGAAATGTGGTGATGCGCTCGCAGCGCACCGGTAGCAAGGTAAGAGAGCAACCCGCCCCTGGTATAATTATATAGGAAAGGTAACAATATGATTCTTTCTCCTCTTCCTAATCAATACATATTTGGTTAAAATTATTAAGTGATTAATAAACATCGGATATATAAATGTTGGATACAGGTACTGCACACTGTCCTAGTCCACAAGATAGAGAAATCCTAATCACATCACTGGTTATTAATCAGAACATCCTCTTTCCATTCTCAGGAATATCCTGAAGTTTTGTTTTAGAGCATTTTATTAAATGCTTCTCTCGAATGTAATGTTAAGTGATTCTTTAATTGTAATGATATACCATTTATAGTCTGCTTCTAGTTTTAGAGGATTAAAACAGTGTTGTCGAAATAGACATAATAACCTGTAAGTAGATGTCCTGCAAATTGCTCATACATAAAGCATGTCTCTTCATGTAAAATTTCACTTATTCAATTCCTGCAATTTTACTTGCTCCTCCATGTTGTTTATAGGAGCAATAAACACTTGGTCCAGAAAACGTTTATGACTTCTCTTGTTACATTTCTCTAGATGAACCAAAAACAATTCTTAAGTATTTCTGTGTGGAGAGACTATCCCACATTCATAATGTTTTGAACTTATAGTTGAGAAGGAATGTAAAAATCAGAATTGCAAGTAGACTATTACATGTTCATGGTTTTATAAAAGAGTGAAATAAATAATACGTTCTGTTCCTTTGCCACATACTTTTTGTGGCTTTGTCTTATCAAACAAAATACTAAAATGACATTTCGTTAAAAACGAGGATGAGTAATTTATACCAGTCATTGACATAAGACATCATGTACCCAAATAATATGAAAACATACCCAGTAAAATGTGATTCATGCTTGTAAAATGCCCTACAATCTTATAATACATTAATAATAAGCATAAACCTGTAAATGTTGCATGTACTTTATAACCAGCCAATAAAAGAAAACCAATATTTATTATTCCAAACTGCTCATTCATATTATAAGTAATTATAGAACTTACATACTTGCTATCAACAAAAGCATCCATAGAGGCACAAGGCAGGCAAGTGTCTTGCAACACACACATACAGGCAACACACACATGTGTGTGTTGTGATTGGAATTCTTATCTTCTGTACTGATGCAAGTTCAAAAAGGTAGATAATGCATTGAGATGTCATCATACAAATTTTGTCAATTTGGCATCATAAGCAAAGATACTTATGACAAAAGTTGGGGGAATTTCAAATCTTCTGTGATAAAAGTTGGATTATTTTGATCTATACAGAAACAAAATACTGCTAATGTTGTATATCCTTTTCTTAACATATATACTCCACCTTTCTTCAGGAGCTCAAGATTGCATAGCATTTCCTGTTTCATTTATTCTATAATCTGGGCCGAGAAAGAGTAACTGGCCCAAAGTTATACAGTGAGTATTCATGTCTGAAGGGTAGACTTGAAGCAACTCAAAATCTGTCACCACCATGAGTGGTCTATATATAACAATCTTTATACATATTATACCCACAGAGTATAAGGGTAGCATAGTGACTCAGAGGTTAAGACATTGGGCTTGTTGGCTGGAAAGCCAGCAATTCAGGCTGAAGACCCAAGTGCCACATGACGAGGTAAGCTCCTGTCGTCGCCTCAGCTCCTGCCAACTTAGCAGTTTGAAAGCATGCAAATGCATGTAGATAAATAGGTAAGAGCCATGGTGGCACAGTGATTAGAATGCAGTATTGCAAGCTAATTCTGTTGACTGTCAGCTGCCAACAATTCAGTTCTCACTGGCTCAAGGATGACTGAGCCTTCCATCATTCCGAGATGGTAAAAACTCAGATTGTTGGGGGCAATATGCTGACTCTGTAAACCGCTTAGAGAGGGCTGTGAAGCAGTATATAAGTCTAAGTGCTATTGCTATTGCTACCCACTTTGGTGGGAAGGTAACAGTGTTCTGTGATGTCCTGCTGGTCACATGACCATGGAAATGTCTTCGACCAGCATTGGCTCAATGGCTTTGAAGTGGAGATGAGCACCACCCCCTATAGTCAGCAATCACAAGTGTGGTATATTATCTTTTCTACAGAGTGTATATCCTATGTGATGTTCATATGTATATTTGCCATTAGGAGGCAGTCCACAAGTTTCATGCTGTTTGAGAGTCATCGTGCATTCCTTGACTTATGATCATAATTGAGCCCAAAATTTCAGTTGCTAAGTGAGAAATGTATTGAGTTTTGCCCCATTTTATGACCTTTCGTGTCATAGTAGATAAGTGAATCACTGCAGTTGTTAAGTTAACAACATGGTTGTTAAGTAAATCTGGGTTTCCCATTGACTTTGCTTGTCAGAAGATTGCAAAAGGTGATCACAGGACCCCAGGATACTGCAATCTTCATAAATATGAGTCAATTTCCCAGAATTTGAATTTTGATCACCTGACCCTGGGGATGCTGTAATGGTCATAATTGTGAAAAATTGTCATATGTCATTTTTTCAGTGCCATTGCAACTTTTAACAGTCACTAAACAAACTGTTGTAAGTTGAGGACTATCTGTATATAGCCACATATTTTTCTACGGGATAAAAACCAGAGGTGAAATGCTACCGGTTCGGACCGGTTCGCTCGAACCGGTAGTAAAAAATGCTACCGGTTCAGGTGAACTGGTATATCTAGATTGCAGGGCACAGCTAGATCGCACGGCACAGCTAATTGTCGCACAGCTAATCATTGTATATACCAGTTCACCTGAACCGGTATATCCAATGATCAGCTGTGCGACGATCAGCTGTGCCGTGCGATCTAGATTAGCTAGAAAGCAGGATTTCCTGCTTTCTAACTAATCTAAATCACACAGCACAGCTGATTCCCCCCTCCTCGCTCTTCGACTACCTTTGCAGACTCTGATGGCTTCAAAATGATCCTATTTTCAGCGCTGCACAGTAGTGCCTGTGGTGCGCATGCACGTGCAAAGTACGCACGAAGCGCTTGCGAAGCAAACTGGTAGCAGACTTCAGAGGATTTCATCCCTGATTAAAACCCTCTATCAGGAATTGAACTCTTGGTGTATTTCACATTAGCTGACTATATGCAATACATTAACTTTAGGAGCTATACAGCCCCTGGTGCTCAGCAGTGTTGCAGGAAGGAATATATAGACTCTATTTTTGGAGCAGAACTTAAGAAAAGGAAGTTAAACCATAGGCACCATTCAAAAGATGTGCATATATACATGTTAGCTACTACTGGAAAACATCAAGAATTAAAGGGAGGAAAAAATGATAAAGATTCACATTTATTCTTATTTAAACCCATTGAAAAAAATGAGTTGTTAGTTTTTCCCAACTGTTGATATTTATTATGAACTATTTAATATTTGCTATCCAATATATTTATTTTATAGAACCATTTATTAAAAATTTGTAAATGATCTTTATCTCAAGTTACAGTATATTTCATGTGCTGTGAAACATATAATGGGGTCTAATATGCTTTTCAGTACTTTTAACTATTTATTTTCAATGTCTCTCCAATATTGCTTTAATAGGCTTGTGGAACATGCAGCTGAATTATCAGGCAAGTGAAAATTTATTTTTAAGACCTAATGCATTTAAAAATAGTAGGTGAAACACCTACTATTTAACTCTGAAGTTAACTCCAAGTACTATCCATTGTTATAATGATATTCAGATGTCCAAATTGGACTAGTCTAGTCTATAATGATTACAACACTCCAGAATGTTTGTGTGTGTTTGAAAAACTGAGTTGTTGTTTTAATGGACTGGTAAAAATTAGGACAAAGCTTGAAATCTGAAAGTTCCCCACATTGCCAAAATTACAAATAAATGCTAGGAACTGACATCTTCTGCAAAACAGCTAAGACATTCTCCATAGTGGGTGGAGCTAGCCGCCAAGATTGGGATTTGGCACAGCCTCCTAGCCAATCGGACTGAGTCTTTAAAAAGTATAAATAGTGGCTCTGAGGCCTAGTTCCCCCTCTTTTTGACTCAGTCTGAGCCAAGGACTAGTGCCTCTCAGCTATTCAAAACTCAACCATCTACAATCAATTTGATTCTTCTACTATTAATCGTGAGTGTCCCTGAACGAGCCCCCCAATTGCCCCACATCTGCATTGGGTGAAGGCAGTCAGGCCTCTGGCCGGCTGCTGCTCGCCCCTCCAGCCGAAGGTCCAATCTTACCTTAAAACCGGTTATCAACCCCGGCTGTGGAGGGAGTGGGACCTGTCCCTATCCATCAAAGGGACGGACGGTGCCCAGTTACCGTCCCCATTGGGCTCTGGCAGAGGCTGGCAAGCAATTTGCTGATTTTTTTCTTCTGAACTGACTCTCTGTGGCTGCGTGAGGTGGGCAATCCTCACTGCCCTCTGCCAGATTATAGGCCCTGGGTGTGGCTGACCAAAAAAATTGCCCAAAAGAATTCTGCCCTCAGCCACCTAATTGGTCTTCCTTTTGTGCTGTGCCCGTCCGTAAACATTATCTGACGGGCCAGTCTGGACTGCGCGGGCCGGCGGCGGTTCAAGGGCCTCAGTATTTACATTCTTGCAGCCAGAGCAATTAAGCTCACCCGGAGGCCGTTCGGAGCATTTTGACAGCTCCCGGCCGTTGCCGAGCGACGGAGACGCTCGGCTTATCTCTGGAGCCGATCGCAGCGCACTGAGGGAGATCGGAGCGGCGCGGGACAGCGTTTTTTCAAGCAGACGGCCGGCGAGGCCTCGTGGGGCCGTTTGCTGCCACCTGCAGCCCGCCCATGCTTGGGAGCAGCCGAGGATCACCCCCCCAACCACAGCAAGGACTTCCTCCCTCCGTTTGGCTGCAGACCCTCCGGAACGCTGACTGCCGGCTAAGGAGCCAGGGGGTATTTTTCTGGCCTACAGAGCCAGCAGCACTACCTGACTGCTGCAGAGTAGGCCCTTGCAGATCTCGGCCGCCATTTTGTCCACCTCGTGGAAGGCCGCCATTTTGTCTTGTCCCTTAGCTCCGCCTCCTTTAGTTAGCTGTGTCAGGCCCTGCTGCAAATGGCAGACAAGGCACAGAAATCAGGAAAGGCCAAGGCAAAGACTCCTAGGCCTACAAGGCAGGAGCGGAGCCCCCCTAGGGCTACCTCCCCTTTTCAGGCCAGGGATCGCTCACCTCTCCGATCCACTTCTCCTCCTAAATCAGGAAAGCCTCATCACAAGTCCAGTCAAACTCAGGGACCCATCGTAGCACTCAGGGAACCCCTCAATCTCATAGAGCCAGTCACTCTCCTTCAGACTCAATGTCTCTAGAGAATGTCAACCTTGGGAGGAATGATCCCGATGTTTGGGGTCTACCACCAGCTACTGAAGGGCCCGCCCTTGTGCAAGGTCAGGCTAACCCCTCCCGGGACCCCCTGCAATCTAGGGCAGTGCAGGACCGTATGAATGAGGCCATCAGGAGGGGGTTGGAGGCAGCGGTCAGAGCCATGGCTGACCAAGATCCTTCTTCTCATGCTAGTAAGTCACCTGACCACTGTCCAGCCCAGCAAGCCCAGGACTGCATTGCCTATCCTGAGTGGGATAAGGAGGATGAGGATGAGGAGGAATTGGATCACCAAGGACAACCAGACCAGGATCCATCTCAGGTTGAACAATTGCAATCTGACATCTCAATCCTGGCCATGTCAGATGACGAGGACTTGGCCCCTGAACCAGCTCCTTCTACAGGACTGTTCCAGCCAGCCCTCTTCAGGTCACTCCTACATAAGGCCAGGGTCACGGCCAACCTCCAACCCTCGACTAGCGAGGTCGCCAACACCACGGCCGGAGATCCCTTATTTGAACCATCGGCCTTAACAGCCGACGTGGTCCCGGCACCTAAACTATTTATCGAGACTATACTAAAGCAATGGCAGTCACCCGCCACCAGTCAGGTGCCCACTACACTTGACAAGAAATTTTTTAACTTGGACAGTGCCCTGGACCAACATCTGTCGATGCCTCCTCTGGATGCACCGGTCCTCGCCCTGTACTCTAACTCACCAATGCTGGGAGAACCTGAGGAGCTCCTCAAGCCAGAGGAGCGCCGCACGGACTCCTCGTTGCTGCGTGCTCACCAGTCGGCGGCCTGGGCTGTCCGAGCCGCCTCTACCGCTTCCTTTTTCTGCAGGACCAGCCTCAAGTGGCTCCACGCACTCAAGGCCCACCTGCCAACGTCGGATGTCCGGGCGCACCAGGACCTGAATAAGCTCCTGGCGGCTGCCCAGTTTACATCAGAGGCAACCCTGCAAGCGGCTCGATTCTCTGCCAGATCAATGGGATCCACAGTTGTCGCACGCTGCATGACCTGGCTTCGCAACTGGTCCACAGATGTGAAGTATAAGTGGAAATTGGCCTCTGCCCCAGTTGCCAAGCAGAACCTGTTCGGTGAAGCCCTAAATGCTATCCTCATCGAGACAAAGGATAAGCGTAAGGTTCTCCCTTCCAATTTCAAGAAGGGTCCATTCCGGCCATCCTCCTTCTCTAGGAGGTCTCCCAAGCCGACCTTCCAGCCCTATAATAGATACCAGTCCCAATCCCAGGGACAATCTCAGGGCCCAGGCCAGTCCCAGTATGGGCCTCGGCAAAGATCCTCCCCTGGTCAACCTTATTTGGGCAACCAGTCCAAACGGCCCTTTAGAGGAGCCGGTGGTCGCCCCTTCCGCCGGAACAGATAATTCTCCGGCCGATCCTCCCATAGGGGGTCGCCTGGCACTCTATGCCAGTCGATGGGAGGAAATCACCAATGACGCATGGGTTTGCGAAACCCTGAAGTCAGGACTCACGCTCGAGTTCCTCTCCACCCCCCGAGGTTCTTTCTTAGATGCCCCATGTCACCAAATTCAACAAAAAGGGTCCTCATGAATCAGGCCATCCAGCACCTGTTGGACATTCGAGCCATCCAGCAGGTGCCTGAGGACCAGCAGGGGCAGGGCTTCTACTCCATATTGTTTGTAGTGCTCAAATCCTCGGGAGGGTGGAGAGCAATCTTGGACCTTAAGCGCCTCAATAGGTATATCGTCCACAAAAAATTCAAAATGCACACCCTGCAGTCAATCCTGACAAGTATTAGGAAGGGAGATCTACTGTCATCCATAGATCTCTCGGAGGCTTATCTCCACATCCCAATTCGGCCATCTCATCGCCAATACTTGCGGTTTTGCTATGCAGGGGTGCATTATGAATATGGGGCGCTCCCCTTCGGCCTGTCCTCTGCACCAAGGGTCTTCACCAAGGTCCTAGCGGCCTTGACCGCTCACCTTCGATCCATTCCCATCAGGGTCCAGTGCTACCTGGACGACATTCTCATCTCCTCAGTCTCTCCTTCTCAGGCCGAGAGAGATGTCCAGGTAGTGCTTTCCACACTCACCCACCATGGCTTCTTGGTTAACCACTCCAAGAGCCAGTTGGTCCCCGCCACCAGAATTGTCCACCTGGGGGCGATCATTGACTCCCTGGAGTGTAAGGTGTACCTGTCCCAGGAACGGAGAGACAGCCTATTGGAATTAACCCAGCAAGTTCTGAGGCAAAATGCAGCTCCGCTGAACCTGCTGTCCTCCCTCCTGGGCAAGATGATTTCGGCTATTCATATTGTCCCTTGGGCTCACTTACACTCCAGGGACCTGCAATGGCTCCTTCTCCCCTACCAGCGTAAGGGTCGAGCCAATTCCCCTGCCAGGGTGGGGCTCCCTCCCACGGTCAGGGGGTCGCTAAAATCGTGGACCACATCTGCGGTCCACAAGGGCACCTGCTTCCTTCCCCCACACCGAACCACCGTTACCACTGACGCCAGCTTGTCAGGCTGGGGGGCCCATGCAGGGTCACAGGTAGCACAGGGCACCTGGTCACAGTCCGAGGTGACCCTCAGCATTAACATCCTTGAGTTACGTGCTGTCTTTCTTGCCCTACAGCACTTCCGGCCCCTTCTGGAGAACTCCCATGTACTGGTCCTTACGGACAATGTGGCCACCAAGGCTCACATAAACAGACAGGGGGGGACCATGTCCGGACAACTGATGACAGAGGCCATGCAGTTGGGGCTGTGGGCAGAAAAGTACCTCCTGTCGCTCTCTGCGGAGCACATATCTGGGGTGAACAACATCAGGGCAGACTGGCTAAGTCGAAACCGGATCGACCCGGCAGAGTGGAGCCTCCACCCAGACCTGTTTCACCAACTGGTGGGTCACTTTGGCCTGCCAGTGATGGACCTTTTCGCCACCCCGGGGAATGCCCAGGTGCCCAGGTTCCTGTCCCGGTACCAAACCCAAGGGGCAGAGGGAACAGATTCCCTCCGCTGCAATTGGCCCCCGGGACTGCTTTATGCCTTTCCCCCCATTCCCATCATTCCGTTGGTCATCCGCAAGCTGCTGGAGGAGAAGGCCGAACTGATCCTTCTGGCCCCCCCATTGGCCACGGAGGGCCTGGTATGCCGACCTGGTCTCCCTGTCGATATCCCCCCCATGGAGGATCCCTCCGACAGAGTGGTCGCTTGCCCAGGGGTCAGTGCAGCATCCAGAGCCTCACTGGTTGCAGCTGACCGCCTGGCGCTTGAGCGGCTCACTCTGAGGAGTCGCCACGTTCCGGAGGACGTAATGGAGGTATTGCTAGACTCTCGCAGGCCGTCCACGCACCGTATTTACTCTGCCTCTTGGAAGGCTTTCTGTTCCTGGTGTGCTAGGGAGGGGTATTCCCCTGTGGACCTCTCAATCATAAATGTGTTGCAATTCCTCCGGCAGGGGTTAGCCAAGGGTCTTTCTCCAAACACCCTCAAGCGTCAGGTAGCGGCCCTGTCCACGGTACTGTCTTGTCCCTCTCTGGGGAAACTTTCTGGACATCCCTTAATCTCTAGATTCCTTAAGGGGGCGGTAAATAGATGTCCACCTGTGGTGCACAGGTATCCTACCTGGGACTTGTCCAAGGTTTTATTAGCGCTCACGGGGGGTGCCTTTGAGCCCTTGCACTCTGTTTCCCTGGCCCACCTAACCTACAAGGTGGTCTTCCTGGTGGCCATCACTTCTGCCCGTCGCATATCCGAACTGGCTGCCCTCTCCATCAGGGGTGACCTTTGTGTTTTCCACCAGGACAGGGTGGTCTTGCGATTGGACCCTACCTTTCTACCAAAGGTAAACTCTTATTTCCACTGGGCTCAGGAGGTGGTGCTGCCCTCCTTTTACCCCTCGCCTTCTACAGACACTGAAAGACAGTGGCACCTCCTGGACGTGAGGCGCGCACTGGACACCTACATACAAAGGACCTCGGCCTTTCGCAAAACCGAGGCCTTGTTTGTCTCCTTCCATCACAATTCCATGGGGCGGAAGGCATCTCCTTCTGTGGTGGGTCGGTGGATTCGTACTGTTATTAACATTGCTTATGACCAACTGTCTTTGTCACGACCCACCAGGATTACAGCCCATTCCACACGCAGTGCGGCCACCACTGCAGCGTGGAACACGAGGGCTTCCATTGAGGAGATCTGCCGGGCGGCCACATGGGCATCCCCAACGTTTGTCTGGCACTACAGACTGGACGCTCTCGCCTCTCAGGAGGCAGACTTTGGGCGCAGGGTGCTGGAACAGGTAACATTGGAAGGTGGTGGTCCCAGCCAGAACCAGGAGGCCCTCCCTGGGGACTAAATTACTTTGGTATGTCCCAATCTTGGCGGCTAGCTCCACCCACTATGGAGAATGAGACGTTGTACTCACCTGAGACGTCCATTCTCGTAGGGTGGAGCTAGCCGCCAAGTCCCTCCCTTCTATTCAGGATTCTGGCTGGACGGTCTGTTTTTTTCGCTCTGTGTCATTAGGTATATAGGCCTTAGTTGTTTAGAGAACTCTGTACATAGGTAATTAGGTGTTAGGTATTTAGCAGCACTGCATTACAGGGTTGTCGTTTCTTCTAACTGATGGTTGTTGGTTCCTTTTTTGTCAATAAAATTTTTGAATAGTCATAGGCACGTCGAGTCTGGCATTCATCCCTCATCAAAAAGAGGGGGAACTAGGCCTCAGAGCCACTATTTATACTTTTTAAAGACTCAGTCCGATTGGCTAGGAGGCTGTGCCAAATCCCAATCTTGGCGGCTAGCTCCACCCTACGAGAATGGACGTCTCAGGTGAGTACAACGTCTCATTCTGCTGAGTTTCCTGTCTCAAGAATAAGCCCTTCACCCCATTCCTAAGAGGTCTGTAAGGGGCGTGCATAAGCACACCATCGTGCCTACCGTCCCTGTCCTACTGTCCTATTGTCCAAATTTACCTATACCTACTTTCTTTTTGTTTATGTTTATACCATACCTGTTATCTTGTACAGGTTTTGACAAATAAAATAAATAAAATAAATAAAATAAATAAAATAAATAAAATAAATAAAATAAATAAAATAAATAAAATAAATAAAATAAATAAAATAAATAAAATAAAAAATAAATAAATTTTCCCTTGGAAAACATGCATTCCATTCATACAAACAGTACTGTAAGTAAGAATTGTGGACTCTTTCTGGCTATTCCATTAGTTATAAGATTATGGAGCAAACTGCTTTCCCTAAGAGCTCATCTACACAAGATATGAAGATGCATATCTAAGCATTGTTAAAGGACACTTCTTGGGATATTATTTCCATTTCATTGCCAGCCTAGTGCTGATATGGCCTGAAGTCAGTTTAAAGCGTTGCACAGAAGTGGTCTTTTTCTTTGTATATCAAGACCTTCTATGGCAATGTCCCTTTCTGGCTTGTCCTAAGCCCTGCATTTGAAGTATCATTTTGGTGGTAGCTGTGAGAAAGCCAAAACAGCTTGCTTGTGCAGGTTCTTTCTCATCTCAAGGGTTCCAACATGGGAATATTGGCCTCATGAAAAAATACTGGAGCGTTTGAAGCAAGAAGGAACATGGCATATCTCTAGTGATTTGTTGAAGATTTGGGTGAAGATGGGGGCCAATTGCTCAGCACAGACTTTTAAGCAAGAAGGAGTTATCTTGTCTGGCCCTGATGCTTTTCCTGGCTTCTGTCTGTGAAGTAGATGTTGCACTTCCTTTTCTGTGATCACCAGGGGTTATGAACCCAATCGGATTGGGTCAGTTGTAGGAGGTTTGGCTGTTGTTGGTGTGTCTGGGATAGAGGTTGTGGAGATAGGTGGCTGTAGTTTCCTTTCAAACCTGCAGTAAAACACATTCAGGTCATCTGCCAGTTGTTGATTTCCTTCAGCTTGGGAAGGTGGTTTGCTGTAACCGGTGATGTTTTTAAGAGTTTTCCACATGTTTGCTGGTTCATTTGTTGAGAACTGATTCCTTAGCTTTTCAGAGTAGCTTCTTTTTGCTGCTCTGATCTCCCTTGTTCTATCATTCTATCACCTTTTCTGTAGGCTTCCTCTTTGGAACAACGTAGCTGCTTAAGTTTAGCTGTGAACCAAGGTTTATTGTTACTGTATATCCACAAGTTCCTGGTCGGTACACATAGATATTCACAGAAGCTGACATACGATGTTACAGTATCTATCTGTGAGTTCATCCAGGTCTGCAGAGGTATCTTCAAAAATATTCCAGTCCGGGCAGTCAAAGCAAGCTTGTAGCTTTAACTTTGCCTCTTCAGTCCAAGTCCTCACTGATTTAATTGTTGGTTTCATGGTTTTAAGTCTTTGCCTGTAAGCAGGTACAAGGTGAATCATGCAATGATCAGAGTGGCCCACAGCTGCTCGTGGTAAAGACCAATAAGCATCTTTTAGTGTTGTATAGCAGTGGTCTAAAGTATTCTTGCCTCTAGTGGGACAATTGACATGCTGAAAGTATTTTGGTAGCTCTTTCCTTAAGTTTGCCTTGTTTAAATCTCCCAAAATAATGGCCAGTGAATCGGGGTATTTGGCTTCAGCCTCCATAATTTGGTCAGCTAGAGTTCTTAATGCCTTGTTTACACAGGCTTGTGGCGGGATATACACTGCAATTAGTAGAAATGATGAGAACTCACATGGAGAATAAAATGGTTTGCAGTTGATAAGTAAAGACTCTAAGTTTTCATCACAGAATTTGTGTATTATAGTTATGTCCTGAGACCAGCTGTTGTTGATATATATATACATAAGCCTCCTCCCTTTTTTCCCTCTGATAGTTCTATAATCCTGTCTGCTCTAAGTATCTGAAACCCTGGTATATGCATGCTATTGTCATCAATGTCCTCGTTTAGCCAGGATTCAATAAAGCATAGGGCAGATGCGTTGTAAAAATCAGAATTGCCTCTGTTTAAAAGGAGTATTTCATCCATCTTGTTAGCAAGTGAACGTAAATTGGTAAGAAAGATTGAAGGGAGCGGGTTTTTTTAAATTCCCTTATTCCTTAGTCTGTTTAAAATTCCCGCCCTTTTACCTCTTCGTCTCTGCCGGCTGCATTTGCTTTTGGTGATCCATAGTTCCGGGGAATTAGCTTCCTCCTGTGTTAGCCTTTTAGATACTGATACAGGAGGGAAATAATGTGACTATTAGGAGTCCTAAGCGTATGTCCCTTGTTCCACACCCTCTCCTCCAAATACACCAGGAATGAAGATAGCCGCTAAGTTTATTCTATCAAAGGATTCACATCAATGCCTTTGATAAACCCCATAGATTTTGGTCACAGTTATCAGTTGTGCCTTCTAGCCACTGCACTGTAAAGATCTGAGATAGTTGATGCACACTGATCACCAAACTCTTTACACTTGTATAAATACATTATTAGCAAGCATTATACTAATTGATGTGTGGTGGTAGTATGGCCAGCGATGCTATGGTAGCGTTACTTTATCACCACTTTTGATTCGATGCTACAAAAACCCAAGATTCCACACGATGCTTTGGCCTGCTTCTATGTTTTTTTCTTGTTTGTCCAGCAGCTGCAGGTTAAATTAAAAATGGATAAATGAAATATGAGTTTATCTGAGTGCATCATCTACAAAATCAAGTCAGTTGGATTCAAGTAATGTGCAGACACAAAAACAGAAAGGAAGTCTGCAGTGCTGAATATACTCATGGGCTAAGTCCAATGTCTATTGTGGCAAAGATATCTACAGAAGGATTATGCAATAAATTCTTCAAATATAGTCCAGTCCATCTGTCATAAACATTAGCTCCAAAGGCCACAGGTGCAGATAGAACAACAAAAAAGAAGAAAATATACACCCAATTAGGGACAGCTTCATACAATTTAGAGAAATTGTAAAAAATTGGTACCAAAAAACATTAATCCCCCCAAACATAAAGTTCCCCGAGTAATTAATATTTGCTTCCAATTATTTATCCATGATAGCTGTCACATTTCCCCCTTTTTCTTTCAGAGTAATATATGATAATTTTTTCAGCAAAACAACGATCATCCACTTTTTATTATGAATTGGTTTCATAGTTCCATTTTCTACCAAATAAAAATAACATTCAAGAAAGCTAACACTGAAAAAGTATAAATTATTTTTTAAAGAATTAAGAATAGTATTGACATAACAATTACAAATGGCCTCACCATCTTCTCTAGATGTAATTTCATTTGGTTTATCTGGGTCATTACTGAACCCAGACAAAGTTCAGCTTATCAGCCACATATTTGGACAGTAACAAAGAACAACAGCCATTATCATAATTGCTATCTTGACAGCACCTCACTCCAAAGTTTCATCTGACCTCGCCTCGTGGTTTCATATGGATGTTTAATAGTCTGGGGACAAAACAGAATTCTATGGCACCTCATAGGCTTAATGCTTTTAATGCCAAATATCTGCCCTGCAGCACCATCTTCTGGACATGGCGTGAAAGGAAGAATTAGAATTGTGGCAATACTGTACCCTCAGCTCAGGCATTGCCTGTTATTCTACAAGAATAAGAGCCAATGTTACTGGAAAAAAAATCAGGAGATGTCAGAGGCCTGAAAGCTACATTCATATCCTAAGCCAGTTATCAACGTATCTCTTTTTTCCAAAATAATCAAAGCTGTTGCAGTCTCATATCTCAACTAAAATATAATTTTCAGCAGAAGTATCTGGAGTTGAGAAGCTACTATAATATGGACCACAATAATCTAACTGAATAAGCAAAGTTTAACTGGAATATCTGTTTGGAGGCTTATTTACCGTGATAAAGCTACAAAATATGTTGCTTTTATGCTTTTATGCTTTTTTTTTTTTTGCATTATTGTTTGGAAGCATTCTGCAGACAAATGGGTTTTTTTAATGATCAAAGGAGATATATATTTATCTAAAAATTATGTAAAATATGCATAGACTTTTTTTAAAAAAATGTAGCTGTTGGCAACTCTTTCCACAAGCAGGTAATACAATAGTGATTTATTAGTATTAGACAAAACATTTAGAATTAAAACCATTTCCTGTTTGAACCTTGATTTGGATTCAAAACAAGCTGTGTTGATGTTTTCTAACTCTCCTAGTTTAAGCTTTGAACAAGTTAAAAGCCATTGGTTGCATAAAAAGATATTTGTATTTGAAGAACTCTTCTTGTCCATTTATCCCTTCTTTAAAAAACAGAAAGACTAATCAGTTTAAGCAATAAAAGCTTTATTGAGACGTAAATTTAAAAATTAAAGAAGTCTTGGCTGTAAAACTATCTAACCTGACAACTGGACATAAATCTTCATTAAAGTCAGAGGGTATGGACCCTCCATTCATAATACACAAACATCATTGAGTAAGGCAGCTTCTAAACAGAATAAATATCATCATCATCAATGTGAACAAGTGTGTCTTCTAAAAAAGGTAATTATGGATGGCAACATGTTTACTTGCAATCTCTGTAAGCTGAGTAAATACATTTATGTTGATCCATTGGGGCCACTGAATTCTTCCCAGCTGTCCTACTGTGGGTTAAATTAAATCAAAAGTCTAACCTTTCACCTGTGGGCATGTATTGTTGTTGTTTAAGGTGTAGCATTCACTAATCCATAATCCCAGGATGAAATGGCATGTAGGGCAGTGATCAGTGACTGGAGGGGAGGGGTATTTCTTACACACTGTAGCTAATTCAAGTGGAGGGGTTGGCCTACAGTGAAAGGAAACAGAGCAGGTGAGACGGACAGCATCATTTGAGCAACAAAGTTGCATCGTTGAGCCATAGCAAGAAAAGCTGGTAGATGTTGCCTTTCCCACAGGTTGACAACCAGTAGTACAGTGTTTCCCAACCTTGACAACTTGAAGATGTCTGGACTTCAACTCCCAGAATTCCCCAGTCAGCATTCGCATTCTACTGCAGTAGAAGATGACATGCATTTTATCCTTAAGAATTGGTAGTGTCCCATACTTATGCTGAGGGATCCTGGCCATGCAGAAACAGCCCCAAGCCACTGCTTTACAAAAGTTCTAAACTTCTGTTGGAACTGAAATTCCCATCATTCTTTGACACTGGCCAGGTAACAAGGATGGATGGGAAATGAGGTCCCCAATTCAGTGTCACCAGTTTGCCTTCCGATAGCTGATACCATCTGAAGCCAACCAATGAGCTTATGAGCCAACTCATTCCCTGTTCCTGCCATAACAGAAGCATGAGAACGACCAGCCATTATAGTGTTTGGCTAAAATCTATCCACCCACATAACTTTTATATAGTGAATTTTAAGGCTTTTGATACTCCATATGTTACAGAGCAGAGCAGATGTTTGTGTAATTTGACTTGTAAATAAAATTCATTGAAGCAATCAAAATAATGGACTTATTATACTCTAGGACAAGAACAAAAGGCAGAAATGTTAAAAGGAAGCCACTGAAGTTCCACTATTTCAGTACCTTTAAAAAGAGGAAAATTGTATCATCGCTTTTAAGCGTTATAATTGTGCAAGCAGGCAGGGAGAGTATTTCTCCACCTCTCACAGCAATCTATCCAATATATCTACACATAAGGACACTGAAAATGTATGCAAAATATTATTTTACAGCCTTTTCACAAGCTGCCTTCAAAGCCATTTCACAAGCTGCCTTCAAAGCCATTTTATATTTTTTTTAAAAAAACCCTTTTTCAGTGTTTGTGAGTCATAGATGTATTTCCACAGTTGTTTACCTTACATTATGTATCAGTTGTTCATTTCATTCAAGATAGCTTCTTTATAAACTGTGCTTCCATGCTGGGTTCTGCAACATTGATATTATGGATGATATGAAGTTCATACTTGCTTAAATTTAATTAAACAACACATGATCATAATGTTTGTACTACTATACATTCTGGATCTCTGAAAAGGGATTTACCTCCTATTCCACTTTATCAAACATTAAATTAAAAATCACTTCCCAATTACAAAATAATGTATACATGATGGAGGATTCTTAAAAAAAATAGGCCAGTGTCATCTGCAAAGCACAATATGACAAAGTATTGCAGGTGCATATACAATATTAAAAAGTAGTATACCAGACATGTGTGCGGACACCCACCCACAAACAACCACAAACCTTGATTAAAATGATCGTTAATTCCTGAATTTGTGAGTTGATTTCAGACTCAAAAAACAATAGCAAAAGGATAAATTAAACCTCGGAATTAGAGCTTTCTTTTAAGGAGGAGGTTGGATGCAAGTATAAGTGCTGAAGAGCACAGCTTAAAAAGTATGTGCAATTGTGGCTTTGAATTTAGAAAGAATGATATAAGAACACAGGAAGATTCATGATACACAACAGGTCAAGGTCAAAAGAAAAAGAGTTGTGAAGTCTCATGAAGCATGATTCCAAAATCAGAAATATCTTACTGCCTGATGTTTCTATCTTATTGAGAATAAGAACTTCAAAAAATTAGGTTGGGAGAGAGAACTTTATATTTATTACATTGTTCATCTGCAAAATAAAAAGGGTATAATTCTGTGTTCAGGGATAAAATAATGTAACTCACCATAAACCTCATGAATAAACTAAATCTATGTATCTATATCAGGCCAGACTTATGGTGGCTACATAATCTGCTATACAGAGAACAGAATTTTGGGGAAACTTCTTTTTCCATTCAAGATTGTTATCTATTTGAAAGGTTATCAGATGTTGTCTAATTTAAACATAGATCATCTGAAGGATAGCATGCTTGAAGTTGCCCATCAGGAATAAACATTTAAATAGCAGACAAAGTAGTAAACACATGTTTATCTGTTTACAGCCTTCTATATTATGTGAAATTTACTCTCTTTCTATTTAAATTGTATTAAGTGTGCCTCTCTATTTAAATTAACATATACAATGTTACATGCAAATCTCTGTCTTTCTTTGTCCCCTTGTTAATGGCGCATAAGCAGCACCTTCTAGAATAATTGCATGTACTAATAACTTTCCATTTCTTCCTTCCTGTTAACCAGCAATTTTGCTGTCTGCTGGCAAACATCCTGTTTCTTCTGGTCCTGGGCAACGTATTCAAATTATTTTCTTCCCATGATGCATCATTGTTTTCTTTAATAGGGCTACCAGATCTAGTCTGCTAAACTCTGATAATTACCAGGTGGCAGGAAAAGGCTGTTTCCTCCCTTTGATTGCTGCCATCTTGTGGCCATTTTGCACACAAGATCTGATAGCTTTATCTTGTATGATTTAAACTCCGAACAACTTCTCTAGGCATTATGATGCACTGAAAAAACTATGACTTGCCATGACACTGCATTGTCAAGACTTTGTATTATTTTCCCAAACAATCTTCAAAATAAAAAAATAAAATGATATATTTTCATTTTTAAAAAAATTTAATCATCATTTATTTTATTCCGAATAATCTGGAAATATGTCACTTTCAAATTTCTATCTATTTTATTCTTATGTCAATCTGTCTGTCTATTTATCTGTCTCTCAGAATATACTAAATATTCAGTGTGACAAAAGAAACAAGCCTCAAAAAATTTTTTTTACTAAATATATTAAAAGAAGGAACCTTAATAAAATAGCATCCTTTTTCTACTGAAAAAGTATTGGCAGTTTACCATCCTGTAATATTTGCATCACTCTGAGCCTTATCTTTCTCCCATTTTCCTTTCTCTTATTTTCCAGAATTATTGATTTTTGCCTTAAACATTCAATTTTACCAAAACCAGCAATAAGTTATCTTTTTCTAAAATATGTGACAAATGGATAATTTCTAAAAGTGGTGTATAGTTTAAATGTGGCTTTTCTTATGTATGTCATGTCACCTATCCTGAAGACAGCAGGGTTTTTCAAAATCTGCATCAGTTCTGAAACTTGTAACTTAGGCTACTTGTGCCTTGTGTAGGCAGCTGTGACATTCAGTTTCAACACTTGCACTGACCCCTGGTGGATTATTTGTTTCAAATGACTGAATTAATTTTTTTTAATCATTATTTAATGCTATGCTACCATTTAGAAAATTAAATGCACTGAAAACAAGGAACAAACAAAAGAAAAATAAAGAAATATAGACCCAGTGAAACATTAGATAACAAAACTGTGCCTACTTTGTAATTAGCTGCATTGAAAACCAGAAGAATTCTTTGACTAGTTATATGAATAGGAGGATGGGTAGTTCTAATTTAGCAACCATTATTGAGATCGATCATTCAAAGAAGCAGTTGCTAAGTGAATTTGCAATTAGGGTTACAATCTTACATCAGGTTTCCTTTGCTTTACAGATCTGCAAAGGTCACAAATGTGAGGATTGGTTGCAAAATTACTTTTTTAAAATCAAAATTACTTTGCTGTAACTATGAATGGTCCCCTAAATGAGGACTACCTTCTATCCTTCTATCTTAACATATAACATGCTTTCTTTCATAACAAAGTAATTCCTAACAAATAACTAATGTAAAAAAATTACATTTTGATGCAAGAAGTAATAGGCTTACAGCAAAATAAATCACAGAAAAATGTAATATATTCATAATACAGAAAAGATATTTTAATTAATTAAAATAATGTTAGATCCACAATTTTCTGTTAATACCCACACAAACTGTTCTGGACTATAACTTGAATTCTCATTTGCAAAATCCCAACTTTGCGAAGATACTCTTTAATATCTGCCATATATTTTGTCACATAATTCGCAATATATTACATTTTGCTAATATGAAAACACTGTTAATGTTTATTTCTAAGCTAAATACACATTGTTAACAATAATGTTTAAGCAGTAATGAACAAAGTGGTCTCTCTGATAAAAAAGATTTCAAGAAATACACATACAGTATTTCCACACTTTGCCCTGTCTTGAAAACATAAGTTTCTACTATTAGTTTATACCCATACTTAAGCTAATTGTTTCTAAAGTAATTCCTCTATTATACAGTAGTCTTGTTATGGAGAAAGAAATAGTAGTTACAGTACTGGAATTATTATTTCCTTACACTATTTTTTTGTGGATTTCTGTATGTAGATGGATGGATGGATGGATGGATTGGTGGATGGATGGATGGATGGATGGATGGATGGATGGATGGATGGATGGATGGATGGATGGATGGATGGGTGGGTGGATGGATGGATGGATGGATGGATGGATGGATGGATGATCAACATGTTGTTTATGATTTTGGGAAAAACATTTTGAAAGGGAGGAGTTATATATTCATTATAGTGAAGTATAAGGAAAGTCTCTGTATAATTTAAGGCAACAACTTTTTAAAATAATAAACAACCTTACCCTTATCAGGTGATTTTGCACAGTACTCCAGAACAGCTCTGCTTCATTTATTGGTTTGTTCACAACTTTTCCTGACTGCTCTACTGAGTTCTGACACTGACACAGGATCTCATCTTATTACTATTTTCTAAAATAAAAACATATGTATTTTCACATTGTCACATTTTGC